>JAFIDM010084131.1:0-44969 GCA_023159025.1 Thereuonema tuberculata | reverse complement strand
ATTGTGATTGTTTTAGAGCTCTATTATAAATGTGATTGTTGCGAATGCAAAAGGCGCAATTGTTGCGATTATTGTGATTGTTTTAGAGCTGTATTGTAAATGTGATTGTTGCGGATGCAAAAAAACGCAATTGTTGTGATTGTTGTGATTGTTGCTAAAGATAATTTAATGATATTTTAATAGCAATACTTGTCCACAGACGGACGGACAAAGCGGGGTTATAAGGCTTCTGATACTTGTATCAGAAGCCTAAAACTATAGATGCCGCATTGTCAACAATACTGACAGTCAACAATGCTAATGAGATAATGGAAGGCTTCACTCTATTTTTTGTATGAGCATTTTGCCTATATTATTTCAGTAAACATTGTTGAATCCATTGTTTTTTGCTTTCCTATTATTTCTCAAAGAAAACAGTAATACTATAAACTACAAACAGAAACATGCGTAATTTCAGATGAAACAATTTCTAATGATGATCGATGTTACTATCACAGAATACCGCACACTAATTGTTTTATTATTAATTTGGATTACAAAACTTAAACCTATAATATCTGTAGTTCAACAACACCGCCTAACTACGAAGAAAATAAACTTTCGTTAGAAGTCTCAAAATAAATGATATATTTAAAGCCAACTAAAAAAAAAACCACCAGAAAAGGTTTTTGAAATTCAATCAATTTTCACATTAATTAAATACTGAAAAAAAAACATGTTGACAATCATAAATTATGTAATCCTCGGTATCATTTGTTCATTTAATTATTTCCATACATGTTTCTAAATATGTAAATAATCATATAAATATGTAATGATTAAATGAATATCTGATATCTAGAAATTAAATATTTTATGATTTTTACATTCTAACAAATTCATATAAGATATGTGAACGACCAGAGGCTCAATGTATATAAATTGTTTAAATTTTTATTGGATAATTAACATCGCGACTAAAATATCTGATTGATTATTTACATAAATGTTATCAGTGAAGCTGTGTACATAAATTACGGCTACTTTTAACAGCCTACATCGTTAACCAGAGTATTTGATGACAGTAAACAATTTCCAATATGTAATTCGATGTTCATTAATTCTGAAATTTTGCAATTAACCATTTGTAAGTACACTTAAAAAGATTTTTTTTTTTTTTTACAAAATTACCGAAGTGGTTATGAGGGTTTGATTGAATAAACCCACAAAATTCAATCCTTTATAATAATCATTTATAAATATTAAATAAATACGCCGCTCATTAGGACTGCTTCCAATGCACTTTCCATTCTCTATTTCCAAGGAATCGGATTTGCCGAATGTTTATAAAAATACTAAAAGACATAGATCACACCGCAATATTGTTCTCCGATTGCGAAGAAGTTTTGCAAAAAAATTTTCAAAACTGAAAAAAATAATGCGAAAGAAAATTGCTGTTTCTGATTACTCTGACTTTTAAATATGAATACAAAATATTAAACGAAAATTTGTCAGTTATATTTCAGAAAGTGGATAAGTTTTCTGAAAAAAAAAAAAAGCAGCTAGATTTGTTCCCAAAAAGTAGAAACGATACCAATAATTGGCACCAGGTGGCAACACCTGATGTGCATTGTATTGCGATTTATTTTTGATACTTGATTACAAAAAGTATTTTTATTTTAAAGAAAAAATTTTTTGAATTTTTAATTATAATTCTTAAAAAGTAATAAAGAATAACAAAACACAGGAATTTAAAATTAAGCCCAAAACAAAATTTCGCTGAATTTCAGGTGATTTATTATTTTCCTTGTACAGTTTTTCATTTGAGTATTAGTGTTCAATTCTGATTTTGGAATGAGATGAGTTGTTCAGGGAAGCCTAACCTCAAGGGGGTCAATCTCCAATAGCTATGCTGTGAACGAAAGCTGCCATTTACAGCCAAGGAGATTCTACAATTTGTGGAAAATCAAATTTATTTGAAAGAAAGTATGGTATGGATTTATATTTTTTCCCCATTTAATTATTATCATAATTAATCATTTAATTTAATTATCATTTAATTATTATCATGGAAGTAAAAAAAATAAAACCTTTAATTCTCAACCCTTTATTACTGTCAGCACCCTCTTTTCTTAACATATGTTTTTAAAGTCTATAAACAGAAGATACTCACATAGATCATATCTACAGAATTCAGTTATGAAACCGGCATGACAAAAAAATAATCATTTTAAACAAAATTTGTAGATAAGAATATTACGCACAATCGGCAAAAACACTTATAATAATGTTAGCTTAGGTTAAATATAACCATTGTCTGATTATTTTGTTTTCCTGTAATTATACTGTGTTTTCTTATTCAATTATTTTTCAAACTTATTTGCACAGATATAAATATTAAATACTTGTAAATTTCCAAATAAAAATCTTTTAAATATAAATTTAAATTAAAATAACATATTTTATTTTCAAATAAAATTGAAAATATTTTTTTTTTTCTAAAATTTAAATGATGAAAATTTAAGATAGTAATGTAGTAATTATAGAAATAGATTTTGACAAATAAATGATTTTTTTTTCAAAAAAAAATATAATCACTTTTTAAAAGTATGATATTTGACCATTAGAGGTGCCAATGTTTGTATTATTAATCATATATCTGTATTTAAAAAAATGGTGTGCAAGCGCGTGTGTATGTTCGCCAACAATTGAATTTCGCAACAATTCGCACGCGCGTTGCCTGATTGTTGCATGGTCGACTTTGTCACAACACTGTAATGCCAGGCAACAAATTTCCGACTGTTACAAATAAATTTCAATATTCTATTGCATGTATTTTTTAGAATTTAAACTTTAATTTATTTTAGTTTTAAGTTTTAGGTTTATTTAGAATGTAATTTGTTTTTGTTTTGTTTTTGTTTTTTAATAAAATGTTTTTTCCGTAATAATTTTTGTAGAATCAGTGAAAACTTGTGAAAATCAATATTATAACTTCCCGAAGGATTCAATACCAATACAATTTTTGAAAATATGCTATGTGATATTTTTTATTACAAATTATTATGTGAATCATCAAAAATTAAGTTAATGAGATTTTGTTAAAACTATTACTCTACATACGAACATCTGCCCACGCAGTTGTTTTTCATTTTTCTTAATAAATTCAGTTTTGCTAATTAAATTATTTATCTTAGTAACCCTTTTTCAGAGGGTTGGGGAAAATTAAGGTCGAAAGTGGAATGCATGCCGTCTTTTAGAATTTATTTATTTATTTATTTATTTATTTACTTGTAAATTAATTTAATATTTGTAATTAATAATCAAATATAATTAATTCATTAGATTCATTTATGTAATTGTATGAAAATGAATTTTAAACTTAAATCTATTAAATTTCTAAAACCCTTTTAAGTTTTGAGCTTTTCTCTTCAAAACTGCCTTTGGCATTTTTATTTTCATTTCCTTTCTACACAAAATCATTTAAATTATTGTTATTACTCCTAAAACGTTTGTGACAGTGCTAGATTTTTCGCTAATTAAGGTTCGCAAAAATAACTCGGCGAAAATGTATTTGTTCCATTAAATTATTAGCCGCAAAGTGAAGATGCGCGAAAGAGGTGGGAGATAGCAGGAAAATCGAAAAGGTTGTGTGAGAAACTGGAGATGCAACGTCGTGTCGTCATTTCGCAGCTCCAATCTACTAATAAATTGGCAAGCTCATTTAATAACTTTGGTGCGCGCGCGTACATACACGCTCGTATGTATGTATGTATATACGAATCAGACAGGTCATTGGATTAATAACGCACGGGCCCTGCTAAAAAGGTCAAGTGTGGTTTGCAACGCTCATTAGGCCTATCGCTCACAGGGCCGGATCCCGGCAACCCTTTTCCGGAGAGCTCTAATTGGGGCTATCACGCTAATTAATTCCTATCATTAATTCCGACACTCTTCCTAATTGCCGAACGTTACACAATTATAGGGTGTAATATAGAATGATTATTGTAATTATTGTAACTAGCTCATTATCAACTGTAATGGATGTTTATGGCCGCTGGTGGCTATGTTGCGCTGCTGCAAATGTATCCTCTGTGTTGCGCTCACTGCCAGCGCCCAGCCGAACTTCCGTAGGCCAAAGCAAGGAGCGGATCTTATTATTCATGCTCTCGTGCAAAATTAGTTTGGGGAAGCGGGTGGATTGATGAGGAAACTCGCGTGTTGTTGTTGCTGTCACTGACCGACCACTTTAACTAATTCTCCAATGCTTTTAAGTATTTCACTCCTTCAGGGCTTTCCAAATTTTCACATTTTTTTTAGTTATTTATTTAATTTGTCTACTTTGCTAAGAAAAGTTATCAGCATGTGTGTTTTTTCCTCATAACTTTTCAACCAATGAAAGAGGCTTCTTGAAACTTCGAATGCAACTTCGAAGACAGATATAATCTATCTGTAAACATGAAATTTTCTGAATGCGAATTGCGAGTGAAGTTGACAAAAAAGTTCCCAAAGAAAAACTTACGTCTCCTTCAAATAATTCTCCGATTGCTAACAATTAATTTCAGTCATCCACAAACAATGAATTGATTCATTTAAATTTGCTCAGGTTTTGTTTTGATTAAAACTAATTGAATTTAGTCGATTTTAAGTTATTACTCTTCTATTTAATTAATTTTCATCAATTAGGAACTTTGACAGTAAAATTGTTTGATATTCGACAGCTATTACAAGTAGTATATACGAAGACTTTTTCTTAGTGTCCTTTTTAGTCTTCTGATAAGGATCAGAAGACTTATATTCTCGTTTTGTCAGTGGATAAGTATCATTAAAATCTCATTAGCAACAATCACAACAATCGTAACAATTGTGTGTTTTGCATGCACAAGAATCACATTGATAATACAGCTCTACAACAATCACAATAATAGCAACAATTGCGCCTTTTGCATTCGCAACAATCACATGTATAATAATAAGGAAATTAAAACAATATCAAATATATTTTCTGATCAGAAGACGTTGCGCAGCACTGTGATTGGTTTACTAATCGCTATCCCTACCTTATTATTTTAAAAGACGAAGAAAAGTAGAATAAAAATGTTAAGTTTTTTCAGATTTTTTTCCTTTTACTTATGGCTGCTTTATGACATTTTTTTCCTTTATTTTTATTATTAGTAATGTAAGCATTAGAATAGTCAATCGTGTAACTAAGTTGTATTTACGAACCTCGGTATTAAAGTGATGCAGGACCACGACAATGTTTTAGGAAATGTGATATTGAATGTTAGGGTTTTAATCTAAATATTATAATATTGTAATATTTGGTCTAAATATTATTTTTATTCTAACTTACAATTTTAAGAAATGTGTGTCCAGTTATAAATAAAATGTAATATACTAAAATGAAATACTGATTTCTGTGAAACGGTTCTGCCACGTTCAGCATGAACACGTACTTTGATATCCATATGTAGGAGTTTTTATGGTCGTAGCCTTTGTAATTTTGAAAAATCTTTTTAAGATAGATTAAATAGACAAAATTTTCAAGATATATGTTATTAGAAAACATATCTAAGTAGACGGGTTTCAAATTTTAAAAAGTACCTCCCAAAATTACAAATTTCATTTGGTAATTGCAGGTTATTTATCTTCTATTCCGACGGGATAATCGCGTTCACATAACATTTCTTCGGATGCTATCCAGGGAAGTTCGTGATTTGCTATGCAGAAAAAACAAACTTTTGTATTTTTTTTTTTCCAAATAATACCGGAACATAATTCAAAGCTCAAAAATTGGACCAAACAAACAGACAGACGTTGTGATCAACAGTGATAAAAAGAAAAATAAACAGAAAAATCTTTAAAATGTATTATGATTTCTTTTTTGAGTTGGGCCGTGATTTAGGAGTCCTGAAATTTTTACTGCTACAAGGACAGATGTTTTCCTTTTTCTCACCATTCCTTACATTGTTGTTTAGTGATTTGTAGCTTTTAATTTTAAATAACCTTAAGCTCTATCGCTACTACAAATAAAAAGCTGTTTGAAGTTTTTTTACTTTTTCCAAAATTATGTGTGTGGTCAATTTGTTATTGTTAAATGTCTACTTGTTTTATCTTAATATGAAAGGCCTGTTTTTTATAATTAAGTAGAAATAAACTTCGTTTTTGAAAATTTTTTACTTTGTTTAAGCTTTTATTTTGTTTTTTTAATAAATTGATAATGTTCTGAGTTTGTTTGTTATTCTGTTGCCATTGACTCTTCCGATTATCAGTCTTCTTTTTCGTTTTTTTACTCTTCTATATACTAAGTGTGAAAGTGTGTTTGTTTGTTTGTTTGTTTGTTTGTTTGTTTGTTGTCTTGAAACAATGTTGCCATTTCTCAACGGATCTTCACCAAATTTGGAACGGAGTTTCACTTGCATCCCAGAATATTCATGAACAACGAAAACCCGGATCTGGACTAAGGAGTGTAAACGGGCTGGGGGCAAACTTTCTTAAGGGTACTCACATCTCTAAAACCGCTTTGGTTGGAAACACGGAATTTCACAGGACCTTTCTTTGTCAAAATCGAAAAGATATCCATCCAACGAATTTTCTATAATCTGATCCTAAGGGGAGTAAACGGAAGGGCAAAGTTTTTTCACGGTTATGCTTACCTCTGAAACCGCTTAAGTTGGAAACACGAAATTCACATGAGCGTTCTTTGACAAAATATAAAAATATACGTATTCGACGAATTTTCGATATTCGGTTCCTAAACGGTGTAAATGGGGGAGGGGGGGCAAACTCTCTTACAACCACGTTTTAAGGCCCTAGAACGCACCGATTCTTAGGGCCTTATCGTGCCTGAAACTCATGATCGACTCAACTGTGACTGTTTCCGACTGTTATAAATAGATTTTAATATGGTACTGCATGTATTTTATACGAGACCTAGAATTTAAATTTTAATTTAATTTTAGTTTTTAATTTACTTGATGTAATTTTGTTTTTGAATAAATAAAATGTTTTTTGCATGTTACATATGCTTCCGGAGCAAAACGACGGTAGCCTGCTAATTTATTATAAAACTATTGTAGACTGTTGTATTTAATATTTTATTAAATATAAAAATAATGCCCTCTACAATTGCATTGTTATACCTAAATCGATATTATATAAACCAATCCTAATTTATATAGCAAAGCATTTTCTAGAAAAATAAGCCCTTCTTCTAACAATTCTTTTTGAGTTTTCAAACGTTTCCTTCAGACAGAGACAGTTTTAAGATCATGACAATCCATGAATAACAGTTTTGCCTTTCCTTGCAATTCAGGGGGAAAAAGAAGGGAAGAGATTTTGTAAGAAAATTTTTATATAGAATTAAGTATATTTTATATAATTTTTATACAATGTAAATACATAAATATTTCTCTGTATTTTTTATTAGAGCAATTGCAAGTATTCTCAAAATAAAGCTGAAGTCCGGGAAAATCAACCCAAAAATCTCACCATACATGGAAATATCATGTTTATAAGGAAACTAAAATAATTTTTATTGCTATTTATGAAAAACGTTATGTTGCTCTGAATACGAAGTACAGGAAACACAACGGATATGGAATTGCAGATAATAATGTTAACAATTATGGGATTTTCTAAACTGTCTATTTTACATGCCTTACATGCCTTACTCAACTACTGATATTATTACTCAATAGTTCTTATATTCCTCAGTGGCTCGTGTAAAAGCTGCAAAAAACAAAGTTTAATTTTAGGACCATGGTAGAGATGTTGCATGTAAATACTACATGACATGTAAATTTCAATTCTATTAATAACTGAAATAAAAATTCCCTCTCTTTCTCTTTCTTTTTTAATTTTATTTTAAGTTTTCTAATTGGTTTTCTTCAATCTTGGAAAGAGAAACCTACAGTTAGTTGACGAGGAAGGAATACAGTTGATGTCTGTTTAAAAACTTTAAAAACAGTTCTGTCACCTGCTGTCTAGGTTTAAAACCTAAGTTTAAGCAAACAAAAAAGCGCCATAGGCACTGAGGAAAGCGTAGTGCTTTAGAAATGCCTCCTCTCTGGACCAATGTTAAAAGATATCTTATAAAAGTAAATAACATATTCGTAATTACTAATGCAGATTTCCAAATTTATAAGTTTTCCATTTTTTATTCATTGTTGTGTTAATTATCTTTCTAGGAATGTTAGAGTACTTTTATACTTGTCTACATATTCTATAGCATGTTCTGAATCTTTACAAAATGTAAGATTTCTCTACTATAAAAAATATTAATGTTCTTCTTGCTTCCACAGTCAACTTAATTCCTCCGCATCCCAGTAGATGGAGCCTTCATTTGTGTTTCTTATTTCCGTTTGTGTTAATGATGTTCTGCATTATTAATTCAAAAAATTTAAACATTTTATTAAGAAAGACAAAATTAAAATTTAACGTATTTAAGAACAAATTAAAAAGTAGGAAATCCTTACAAACGGACCCACTTATTAAGTATATCGGAAGTCGGAAAAAGTAACAGTCAAAACCGGATGTTCAAATGAACCTACATTACTGTATTTGAATATATTAAATACAACTTCATCTGAAAAGATGCCAAAATGTTCAACAGATGTTTTGAAGAAGTGAATTTAAATGTAAATTTTATTTGTTCATGATGTGTTTAAGGATTCTGATTATGCAGTTATTGGAGAATAATATTTTAAAAACGAAGTATAAAGTGTATTCTCAATTCACGACGAATAAACACAAAACAATTAAACTTAAATAAAGTTAAAATAATAAGCACGAGCTTTTTCATTGTTAGTCAGTTGACGACATTATTCCATATATATGGAACTGACTAACAATGAAAAAGCTCGTGTTTAAAGTTTAATTCGAATTCGGAGTTCCTGATGGTTTTCAACAATACTTTCAAAATAGAATATCTTGAGACTATTGTTAGATAAGTAATAGAATGAAATACATGTCTGTTAGTCATGTAGCCTTATAATACCCTCTTAATTTCATACAGCCTTATTCATTTCCGTTATCATGTAACATAGAAATCATTAGCCACCGAATTTTCAAGAGATCTTGAATGAGATACATTAAAATATTACGTGCAAATTACGGCATGCAGTTTAAGAATTAATTAACTAAAAAACAAAAAAAAAGAAAGAAGAAAAATATGCCAAATAATTTTATCGCATTAATCTTATCGAATTGATTGGCGAAGCCGAAAAACGAAGCTCTGTAACTTTTTAAGTTATCATTTTTTTTTTAATTCCAATAGACGTTAACAATAATCTTCCCTATAACCTAGAAAATAGTTAGAATCAACTATATCGAAGATGTGAGATACATTCGTAACTTTTATCGTCGTCGTTGGAATGACATAGAAACTGTAAGACGTGGGCAGAATTTCCCCGTATTTTTTTTTTTTTTTCTTTTCGTCTTAAGGTGAATAGTTTCACCTTCTTCTGTACCTTACCGGTGTGGCTTGGGTCTGTCATTACCACTGCGAGAACACCGTGTCGCACAAGCGTTCGGGACTGTTTTGAAAGGAAACATTTGTGGAGAAAATTGGCCCCCGTTTAATCTATCGGCATTTGCAGCAATCTTATCCTTAATCGAATTGGGCTCGCAGTGCCTATGGGAGGAGGAGAACGAAGGGAACAAGGAGAATAGCTCTTTCCGATAAGAATACAACCAAGAAATAAAACAACAAAGCTCAAATTTACTCATAAAAGAAAATGTACTGAATATATCGTTAGGTCATTATAACAACGATGGAAATAAAGTGTAATTACTGAAGGAAATTTATAATATCTATACCTTTGAATGTATGTATAAAGATAAGATATACTTATTTGTGTTAAGCGCTAGAAATTATAGAAGTAATTACTTCGTATTTATAATAACTGAAAATTTAACGTTCGGAATCTATGTAATAAACAATCAGACCACGGTCGCACAAAAGAAAAACGATATTAACAAAATTAGCATCATTGCATGTTTCAAATCGACCCTCTTTCTCCAATCCTTCCTTTTATGTTATTCATTTGAGAAAGAAGGTCGATTTGACCCTGAAAACATGCAATGATGCGAATTTTGTTAATATAGTTTTGTTTTTTTTTTTGTTTTGTGCGACCGTGGTCTGATTCTGACCATGGTTTATTACTTCGTATTTATATTTACTGGTTGTAATCTAAATAAGGAACTTAAACTCGCAACAATATTACAAGCGGTTTTTATTTTTATTTTTAAATACAAAGTTGCTTCAATAAATAGCCGGAATTTTTCAGTAAACGTTTTAGTTTTTTTCAGATGGATCGTTGATTTATCATGATTCAAGATTCTAATATACGGGACTAATTTGTATTAAAAATAAATGAGGAGCTCACGTGATCTCTATCTACCAATAAAGTAATAGCTTTCCAAGGTAAGTAATTTTGAGTTACTAACACATTGCAATTTACATAGGTATTCTTAGATCACCAACATCTAATATTAGGTCCAATATCTATCAATGTCAATAGGATCTTATATTATATCTTGATAGTCTAAAAATATTTCTAGAGTTTTAGCTTCCTAAGGTACTTAATTCTGAGTTTCTGTTATTAGGAGTTGCGTAATTGGAATTTTTAATGTCTATTTCCTTACCTACTGATCTAATCTGCCCTAAGATCAAGAGGAGTCTTTCTTACAAAGTAAAAACATTGTAGACAATAACATGGTACCCAGGTTAATCATTTATCCCTAAATGAGTTTTCCCGAACTCGAGACCTAGCTAAATCGCTTTCTCTCGCCCGAAAAAGGTAGATTCACCACATTTCATCAAAATCCTTACAAATTTTCAAGATAAAATTTACAAGAATTGCTCTCTTTATAGTATATGATCTGATTTGATAGCACATTCCATTTTTAAGCAATTTGAATAATAAAGCAAAATTAAAAAAGAGGCTTGTTGGAATAAGTTGAAATTGTTTGTATATTAATACAGTTTTGAAGTTTGCATGATAATGCTTTTTTTTTTTTTTTAAGTGATTTTTTTAACATTTTAAAACGCTGTAAGTAGGTAAATATCCCAAATGATAGTCGGACAAGTATTATTAATTAAAAAAAATAATAAAAAACAGCCTTAACTAAATTATCAGCTATTTTAAAAATTTGTTATCACACTATTAAAATAGAAATATCAACATAGGAAACAAATGTTACAAAATCAAAATTTCATAATAAAATAAAAGTAGAAAATAGCACATTCTTCAGTCGAATCACAAATGTAAAGCTATAAGTATTCTGAAAAACTTCTGATGTACTACAAAGTTAAAACGCAGTAATAAATATACTCACTCCATTTACAAACACAGTTTGTAAAAACTTAGGAATGTAGTTTTTTTTTTTAAGTTTCGTTGCAAGCCCAATTATCCTTTACAGATGAGAGCCAGTGGGTTATCATTAGAGGCAAACTATACATGCAAGCCATTAAAATTCGATGTTCATAATTATAAGGATTTAAATTTACAAAATAGAGCTTAAGTCTGAATAGGAAATCAAACAAACTAAATGCTCATCGGAAGCGCAGTGGTGCCTCAAAAGAAAAATTAACAATAAAAAACTCACTAATGAAAAATTATGTGCCAGCCGTTCGCCTGCCTCAATAATTTTTTTTTAAAGCATAAAAATTCAAACGGCGCCTTTGAATTATTAATAAACAATAATGGGTGAGACCAAATTATCTACCAAGTGACGTCATCTTTCTTTGGAGGCCTCACTGCGCTTCCGATGATCATTCCTATTAGCCTCTGTACGGAGACCTCGTTGTTTTACTGATGACTCCAGGCTGATGATCGCCAAAGAGCGTGAAACAACTGTTCCAGGATGTCACTTGTAAATAATTTGGTCTCACCCATTGTTTACAATAAATGCTCGTTTAGTTATCAAAATAACTTCCATGAAATTGCGAGATTGAATTTCAGAACGATATTATAAATCTGTAAATGAAAACGTAGTTAATTGTGTGAATAAATCTAGACACAAATAAAAATAAAAGCTCTTTTGTAATTGCTGTTGTAAGATGAAAGCTCTGTAGCGATGGGCAAAGTTATTGTTTAACCCATTTTTCTATGAAAAGTTTCCTTCAGTAAATTCAAATCGTAAGATATTAACCGCAAATTTTCCAAATTGCAGTATTCAAAAAAAAAATTGGGAATTGTGGAAGTTTATTCTTGATCTTTCTTAATGATTCTGTTTGTTGTCGACTGATTTTTATCACAAAATAATGTACTTAAGCTTTCTGAGAAGAACTGGTTTCGATCGACGGTGGCGTAGTACTCGGCTTACCGAGAAAATTCACTAGCGAAAGGACCGCTGCTCATCTCAGTCCTTTTCCGAAAACGAGGCCTTTTAAAAGATAAACGTATCCAGGATTTCACGGATAAGTGCAAGCAAATCCTTTTCCTTATTACTTCCAAACAAGACTCTCTTCATTGATCTCGCCAATATGGAGGCAGCGCGATGAGGCTTATTACTTGGCTGTGCTTCTAGTACAACTCCCGGAGGCCCTGCATAACCAAATAAACCTGCTTTTAGCAACAAATAAACACTGAAAATGGAATGGCAGTCTTCTCTTGCTTCGTTTTTTTCCCTTACTTATTGGAGGAGTGCGTTTTGTTTGAAGAAAAGGCTGTCTATGAAAAGCCTTCAAAAAAAAAGAAAACCCCGGCGTTGGATTGTTTGATGTTGGCTTTATTTGAGGATGAGTTCAATTTTGTGTGAATTTATTCTTGGAGCAAATTAACAAAGTAAATCGTTTTGATGAAGCACATTTAATGTTTTATTCAAGATTCTAAAGCGCATAGGAACATCAGAATATTTATGAAGTCTTCAATAAATTATATCCAGTTTTTTTGTTTGCAAATCTTTTTTTTTTTTTTTACATTTAGAAATAAATTTATCGGTAAATAAATCAGAATTTTTTTTTTTTTTTATTTAAGTAGGTTTTTCCAAACTGTATTCCACACAGTGGCGTACCCACGGGTGAGGATGGAGGGACCTAAGGGGGCTGAAGCCCTCCCCAAACCCAAAAATAAAGAAAGAAAAAGATAAGGAAAAAACACCAAAGAAAGAAAGAAAAATACGAGAAGAAAACCTTTATTAGAGCACTGACGTGTCTGTATCTTATTATTTTTGGAAAGTGCTCTTTGAAACAATTTATTTCTAAATAGGCCTACATCTGAATGGACTTTTTACAACATCCTTAGCCCCCACCCCCACCCCAAAAAAACCCAAAAAAGCCTTAAAACATGGGTGCGTCACTGATTCCAAATAACAGATTTTTTTATTTTTATGAAAGAATTTACGAAGGATTAAGTAACACTAAATAAAAGGAATGTTAAATTTGAAACATCCACCATCAGGCTTATGTGGACCTTGGGGTAGTGGGAGGTAAGGCTCCCTGCGTTTCCTGCGAACGGGACTAAAAAATCCCCTGGGAAATAAATCTGGTTCCCTTTCTAGAGAAGGCTTGGTGGACCCTAGGACCAGTCTGAAGAAGAATTCTGCATGGAAAAAAACGACTCCTCCAGGCCGTAAGCAACTTACCACTTGGCTACCGGCAGGGACGTAGCCAAGATTTTGTTAAGGGCGGGGGGGGGTCCATTACATTTTTATAAATTAAATTTTTATAAATAACTTTGCTTTCTTTTAATGAAACTTTTAAAAGTAAAATGATCTTAATACTGAAATCTATGGCCAGAGTCGACTCTTTGAATTTCATCACTAACACATTTGAACATATACACTTTCTTTCCTTCCCTGAAGGTAGGAGGCTCCGGCCCCCTGCGCCCCCCCCCCCCCCGCCTGGCTACGTGCCTGCTACAGGGCTAAGGCTAAAAGGAATGTAAAGAAAAGTAAAAGACGAACACTGATAGCTCATAGCCTCTAACCTTCTGTCCTTATGATTGGTGGAAAACAAATTTGATTAGTTTGTTATTAAAAAAACAAGACACAGTTGGTGTAGCAACTTTCAAATATCTTCATCAGAAGTACCAAAAAAAAAAAAAAAAGTTGGTAAACTGGTTGTTTCAATGAGGAAAAAAAATTTGAGAACAAATGGAGAGAAATCGTTTGGAGGTTTTCAATGAGAAAAGTCAGCAGTGCAAGAATCAGTAACGAAACGAAAGTAAATAGTTTTACAGTCAAACGAACTCTTAGTTTTTCAAATATCGTGATGTTGTTATTGAATGCCAAAGTGATTTGAAATTACTTTAAGTGGAGTAAATGACTTTTATCAAAATTATTTGATAAATTAATCCAGCGAATTAAAGAGTTAGGCCCAAAAATTCGGTTTGCCTTAAATAGTCTGGTGGGGAAATGGAGGAGTAATAAACCATGAAAATATTAACACTAAATGAATAAGAAGATTTTGTAATCTGCAGATTAAAAAGAATGAAAAAAATGGAGAAAATGTTAATTAACATTCACAAAGTTTGATATATTAAAGAATATCAAATCTGATTCAGAAGTCCTTGATAACACGAAAATAATGAAATATTTATTCGTTCCTGACATTTCTTGTGTTTTTAATGTTAAAGAAGCTTGGAATTCGATTTTATAAAATTAGAGTCGAGTCGTATTTATCTGATCACAAATCTTGAAGTTTGTCTACTTTGAAATTTTATTAGAAGTTCGGTCAAAATTCAGAGACCCTCCTGTTATTAATCCATCTTGTATTATTTTTCCTTTACGAAAATTAGAAAGTACCTTTGTCAATTTGGACTGACTTCACATTTGTGTCAAATCGTTAAAATTAACCAAGGGCATTGGTCAGAGAATTTCTGTGGCCTTTCCACAACCTAAAAAGCAGGATTACCTTATTTCAATGATAACAATGCATCTGTATTCCAAGATATTTGGAAATAAGTACAGTTGATTAAGTAAGACAATAAGCTGTAACATCAGCGTACGTTTCTAATTATTTAAACTGTGTTAAATTAATTTAATATTTAAAAATCCAACAAAATTCTAAACAAAAACTTAAATTTCATTAAAATAAGATAAAGAAAGATTCACAAAAAAACTTCTTAAAAAAATAAGATTCTAATTAATTTGTAAAACATCTCGATATTAAAATTCTTATGACAAGAGAAGATTAGCAGAAGATAGACACATTAGCAATAAAATAAAAAAATAAAAACTACTAGCCTGATTGATGATGTACTCTTCAATTGGAAATTTCTAAAACACAAGATCTTAAAACCGACCCAAGGAGTGTCTTCTTTCTTGTAATCACAACTGAACAAGTTACAGAAAATAGAATAACTTAACAGAAATTTGAATAAATTTATCTCAATACATTTTCCACAAATATCAATTTCTAATCGACGTGTCTGAGCAGTTATGAACCATATTTTGTCAAAATACAAAATTTTGCCAAATTATAAAAACTTCCTTTGTCTGATCCACTAAGAAACCATAATTATCCTGTTTTTGAGTAAGAGAATGTGTCTGCCAGGAGTGATGGGATTTAACAAGACCCATTTGCTTCCTCTACTGACCGTTATATTGGGAGTAGAAACTTAGTGGATAAGAAACATATACAGTGATACACTTTAGAAATTAAAATCATGTAATTTATTTTAGAATGTTGTCCTAACAATAGCTTTAGAGACGTGTTTCTGCAAGCCATTGTATTATCCCAAACGCATCTTCTTTACCATCTGAACTCTTATAGATCTTATTTTGCTGCTGTTCACAGCAGCAGAACCTTGAATCCGTTACTGCTTATAAAATTAATGAGTTTTTCAAAACAACCAACCCTTTACAAATGCACCTCATTAGTAAGCTTAATTTTACTTCGGATGAATATATATTTTAACTTGCATCAATTATGAAATAAATATGAGAAAAAAACTTATGAGATTTTTTCCCATGTATTACGACATTTAATTTTAATTTTTCTGAACCCTTTCAGTTCGTAGACGTTTTCAAAAACCATTTCAACACTAATTTCAAGATTGAACATCAAAGCTCACAGCATAGGTTCATTAATAAAATATTTCCTCTTTATTTGAGGATGTCCACGTATTGTAAAGACACAGTGGTTGACCTGCAGTGGATGGAAGAACCAATATTATTGTACAAATTCTTTCCTTCGCAAAGAATGATAGTTAAATTTTAGAATTTAAATTTTGTTAATCATTCGATTCTTTTGATCAACTTATTCTCTGTATCAGAGAACGCACTTGATGATGAAGATGATGATTTCAAATTTCCTCTTGAAAATAAAATCTATTAAATTTGACAATTTTTCAAATCGTCTTACTCTGATTTCTTCAAATAAATTTTAAGATTTACTAAAGGAATTACCTTTTAATGTCATCAAAAGAAAAATCCCTTTAAATCATAATTGCTCTTCCTTTTGTTTATATATAATTAAATAGTTTATTAACTAATATTTCTGTATTATACAATATCAATTTCTATTTATATTTTTAAGTCTGTTATGTATTGAATTATAAAAATAATTTTCAATTACCATGGATACGTTCGAAAGCAAAGACGAGGACTGTTTATTATTAGCTTCTCCCTTTTCAGCAAGAAATCTTTGTTTACCACCAAACATCCACAGCACTTCCCTACAATTTGCTTTAAGATTCTTTTTTATTTTGTAATTTGATACAATTCCGTAATTTATCTTTTTTTATGAAATGTAATTTCAGCCACTGAGTAGGATACTATTGTTATTTTGTATGTAGTATGATTGGTAATGAACACCTTGCTTTACTTACTGACTAAAAAGCTGGAGATTTCTAGAAAATGCAGAAGTAATAGGAAAGTAAAACATTCACTAATTTCCTTTCTTCATTGAAAATACCTTACAAGGCAATTTGTAAGCCATAATTAAAAGCTTTAAAGCTTTTTAAACCGTAAAATTGAATTCTGATGTCTTTTTTAAGCAAGATACCATAAAACAATTTTTACAGTTTAAGCGGATTTTAAAAGATTTTAATTATGGTATTGCTTCATCAGATATTTTCAATGAAGAAAATAAGTTAAATTATCGTGAGAATAACATAAAATGGACAACAATGGTTGACACCAAGTGTTTGCTAAGTGACATCCTAGAACAGCTGTTTCACGCTGATTGGCGATCATCAGCTAGGATCATCAGTCACCAGTAGCCTAAACATCGAGGTCTCAGTACTGAGACTAATAGGCACAATCGTCGGAATCACAGTGGAACCTCCAAAGAAAAAATAAACAATAAAAAACTCACTAATAAAATATTAGTGAGGAAATTCATGTGCCAGCATTCCGCCGGCCTCAGTGAATTTTCTAAGCGTTACGAAAATTCATTGAGGCCGGCGGAATGTTGACACTTGAATTTCCTCACTAATATTTTATTAGTTAGTTTCTTATTGTTTAGTTTTGCTTTGGAGGCTCTACTGCGATTGCGATGATTAATATAAAAAGAAATTAATATTGTAACAGTTTTAAATAACACAAATTTTCGAAAATATAAACTACATGAGAAGAACTTTCTTGTTCTTTCTCATAAAACCATAAACAATTATTATAGTTTTATGAGAAAGAACAAGAAAGTTCTTCTCTATTATGTTTCACCTGAAGAAGAAAATAGTTTCGAAAATTTGTGTTATTTAAAGATGTTTTAAGAAGATTATCGTTTATTTTATTTCAGAAGATTGATAAGATTGATGTAAGTATTGTAACAGTTTGTTTGTAAATATTTTTAGAAATCATTTAATGGTATTTTTGTAGAAATTATTTATCTAACTGTATTTTATTTTCATTTTTAATTGTTAACTGTTATTTATTTTAAACATTCGTTTTCTATTTCCTAATTATTGCTGTTTTGTTTATTTTTAAATTCTTTTTCGTTGCAGATGTTCAATCAGTTAATTAATTTAAATTCGTTATGTTCTTGTCCAATCATTCTGTATATTTTTAATTACTTAGCCAATCAAACCCAACTTTGTGCAATCTATAAAAACCAATGTTTTTCGTTTAATAAATTAATTCAGTTCAGTTCCAGAACATGACTCCTTGTCTCTCCATCTCAACGATTCTCCCACAAACACCAGCACAATTTAAGTTAAAATGAAGTTGCTTGAAAACTACATAATTCCTTTTCTGTCATGTACTGTTACAGTAATAAATATAATAAACGAAAATACAGTTGTTAGTTATTTGACCTGGCGAGGAAAGGACATTTTTTTAAATTAAGTCTAAAGATAGATTAATTTTGAACTCCAAATTACTTTCATAAAAAAAGTTTAAAAAAAATAAAAGAATTAGTAAGGAAATAATAAATTTTGCAAAAATAAAAAAAATAAAAGAATGTTTTGCAAAAATTTTGCAAATATTTGCAAAAATAAAAGAATGTTTTGAAATATTTGCACTTTTCTTTAGTAGCGGTTTTTTTTTTTTTTTCTAAGGAGGGGGTGTAATTGCTTTCTTTTTTACGAATGTTTTCTCTGTCGAACGTTAAAAGAATGAGTGATTGAACTCTTGTAGGTGGATGCTCTCTCGTCTGCCAAGAGCATTGGTTGTCATTGTTTCTCTCCAAGCGAACACAAAGGTCTTCTTATCCATCACTTTTACGAATGAAAGAATTTCTACAATAATATTGGTCCTTCCATCCACTGCAAATCAACTTAGAGTCTAGCTATTTGGAACCTCTTAAGAGACACCCCCTCAGGTACTTTTACTCTCCCACCTCATCTGCTTCTATCTGTGTTCCGTGCTCTCTAGGGACTGTCCCTAAGGCGATGCGAAATTCTCTAATGGAGTTAGAGGTAGACTAAGTTCTCTCTCTACTTCCTTATCCAAACCTCTGGATTGCTTCCAACATGCTCTTAATTACCCGTGCCTAAAGATCCCCGGTCACCAAAAGGAGAAATCTTGACCACGACCGGCTACAACCAATCTCTCTCCCTCCCTCCCACCCATCTGCCCTCCCTTCGTACACAAATACTAAGAGATCAATATTTGGTTCCTGAATCGCACCCTTTCATTACGGACTAGTTTTCAATGCAACTTCTATCATAAAAATGAATATTTAAAATTTCTACCATTACTATCTAAAGGTACAGAACGTAAAACGATCATAAAACACTACAATCATAAATCAACACGACATCACTATCAACAAGAACACATTATTATTTTTTACTAATAAATAGAGTATTTAGTTACAATATTATAATTTTCAAAACGTATATTTAAATTCTTTGCCGAAAGATTGATAATACTATTAGTTTATCGAGAAATTTAAATATAATCAAATAAAAAAATATCTGAATATGAATTTCATATCGACCAAAAAAAAAACTAAAATGCAATTGCAGGACCGAAATGGCCTTCAATAAAATGAGATGAAATAAAATGAAATGGACTCGTCCGTTAACTAGCTAGTCCTGGCTGATAAGTGATATGAAACCGTTGCCCAAGTTGCTGTCAATCCTTCTTTTATAAGTTTCACTTATGTTTGCTATGAAAACACTTATGAAAAAAACAATTTGTTCGGATAAAGTTAGAAATACCAATTCGTTTGCTTATCTCTTAACATCTAGAATGAACTTCTGATTTTAAAGACTTTTCCAGTAAAGAAAGGAAAAGTAACTTCACTTAAATACTCATTCCATAATGGTTTCCTGAGGAAGGCAATGGAAAAACCACCTCAGTATCTATTTCCAGGATATTCTATGGAACCTTCTAGGAGTTCACCATGATGTTCATAGGACGCCTATCTCCTTATCGAGATATATGAGAGGATACTCCATATGCTGCAGGTAGTTGTCTATTATTATTGTTACCTTAAATGTCGTCTAAAATTTATCCAAAAAGAGAGTATTCAATACACTTACTCTTTTCAGACGAAAAAATGTTTGATTCTTACTTTAATTAAACCTATTTTAATTAATTTCTTTAGCTTATTAAGATTTAGTATTTCTTCAATCTTAAATTCAATTCGAAACAATATGTAAATTCATTTTTTTCTATAAACGTGTAGAACGTTTTGTAAACTTCTTAAGGAGTTTCAAATAATAGCATTTCACTGAGTTACTTAGGGGTCGTCCATTAATTACGTGAGGTCAAAAGGGGGAAGGGGGGGGGGTCCGGCAAAATCTCATCAAATCTCACCAAGGGGGAGGGGGGTGATAACGAAAATCTCACGTCAACTTTTTCATTCAGAGAATATACGTATTATAATAGATTACAACATTTTGTAATAGGGACTTTTTGAACTTTTTTGATTTTTTGACTTTTTGAAATCTCACGTGAGGGAGGGGGGGGGTCCACCACATCTCACCAAATCTCACCAAGGGAGAGGGGGGTCCAAATTTTTAAAAAACACCTCACGTAATTAATGGACGGCCCCTTAGCAGGGTCTGCAAAAGAGGTCTTATTAAAAGCAAAATCAATTTATTTTCTTTGAGTAACAAATAATTTTGAAATTAACCTTGATTTCTTCCACAAGATGAGGCGAATTGTGATAAGTAATATTTCAGAATCAAAATTCCAAAAAAATATATCAGACTATAAAATTTATATATCAATATTTTACTTTAATAAAATTAAGAAACAACACAATGCTTTAAGAAGACTGTGAAGATAATATAACGCGGTTATGGTAAAATAATGTTACATATTAAGAGAGGAGACAAAAGCACTGAGACAAGGGATTTATATTTATATTATTTCCTTATATTTTTGCACTACTTGGTCAAAAGACCCTTTGATTCCATTAAAAAATGACGCTATCGAAAACATTGTAGCAGCAACATTTTGTGGACTTTTCCCTAATAAAATATTTTAAACCTAATGCAAGCTGACAGAGCGTCTGCTTTTGATGCAAGGTTTAAAACAACTTCTTATGCGAAGCCAATTCTTTGCTTTGGAATTTAGTTATCGACAACGAAAAATGCAATTAATTGCCTTGCGGGGAACATTTAAATCGCTTTTTTTTTTTTGTTTCAAGATTGAAAAAAAAAAAAGTATATAAAATACTCCACGGAATAATGAAAAATCCAATCCACTACCATTTCAATCAAAACCAGAATTTTCAATTTTCTTTCTTTATTCGGGAAACGGGTAATTCGAGAATTTTAAAGCTATTTTCTCTGTTGCCACTGCGCATGCTCCTTGATCACTAACTGTAGTTTTTCCTTTATTTATTTACTCTTTTTTTCTACCTTCCTTTTTTTTTTATTTCTGTACATTTTTTAAATTTCCGATTGCGTCGAGAAAGTCAATCCCCAAGACGTATGAGCTCGGTAAAAATTTAATTCGGTGTTTCAAGTTCCTGCCAGTTTCCCCTCCTCCCGTTCCATCGCTTTTACACCGCCCACACACCCCTACACTCTTTTCGAAGTTGGTTCAGATTTCTTGCCCTTAATTTTTCTAGCGAGTGTGAAGTTAAACCTCATTAATATTGATGCGGTTGTGCAACACTCCTAATTTCCTTCGGTTTAATTTCCCTCGCTAATTGGTCTTTCGTTAGGAAAATCGTAAATTAATTGTAATTAGACTACGCCTCTCTTTAATTATGTAATTAGCAAAAATATGTACTTAGGAAAGTGTGTTTCAACGCTTGTGTTAATTTCCTGACCCTAAACCTCGCCAGAACGAAGTTTTATAGAGACTTAAACGCCGCACATAAGAGATTCTCAGAGGCTATTAAACAGCATTGATATAAATATACGAAGAGAGAAGGAAAAGAAAGTTAGGCCTAAAAGATTAAAAAGATAGGCTCCAAAGGCTGATTTAAATACACTGAAACTGCACAAGAATCGCACTGAAATATTTGAGGGAAGCATTCTGCTTCATTCCAATTAAACAGGACTCGTGTAAAATCGTTATCCCAGACACAAAATTCGAAGCACACTTTAGTCTCGTTCCAGTTTCCTTAAAGCTTCCATAGAACAAAAATGGAATCGCTTTAATCAATTGAAACATTTCCACCATAATTGTTTCGCTTAACTGAAGTCTTTAGAAGTAAATGTAATTTTTTTTTTTCTTATCTTTAATTTTTTTTCCGAAAGTCTTAAGGAACGTTATCTTTAAACGAAACAGTTTTAAAAATTTTTTGGAAGTCTTACTTACAAAAATAAAAGAAGACAACTTCAGAACCACAATATTATTATTCACAGAAAGACCTTTTTAAAGTTTTCTTTTTAAGTTCGTAAAATGAATTGCAAAAAACACACAAATCTCACGAATTCTGTAAAATTTAGAAAAACACTTTCTTTTCTATTTATTTATACATTTAAGTATTAAACAATGTGTTTTCAATTTTAATTACTTACGCTAAATATAAAATCCAACTTATTATTAAAATTTTATATTACGTATTATGAAAACGTCACATTACAGAGAAGCAGTTTATTATAATAATAGTAATTAAGGTGCTTCCAAAAGATATAAGAAATAATAAAAAGACATTCATACAGTTCTCAATATTCACTCTGCATTATATTTCGAATTTTTTAATTCGTTTACTGAAAAGAAAGGGGGGTTGGGGATACAATAAATACAGTTAAATGAAAAGGGGTTACAATTGAGTAGAGCACAAGAAGATATGTGTAAGGATTGATAACTCTTTGTTAAATCGCTATAACAGTGTCTTCCACTAAGATTCACTATAAACCTACCTTGATAACAGAAGCAGTTATGAAAATTGCACATTACCTCTTGAGACTCATCACAATCGCAATTTTGAAAGTATTCCTTCTCCTTCAATGAAGTAATAGTAGGATGAGAATTCTCTTATTCATATTATTGTAATCGAACAATATTCTTATTCAGTATGTTGTTGATTTTGATTTTGTTATTATGACTATGACAAAATACAGTTAATTACATAGTTAGTTATGAGAAAATTCTTAATATTTCTCTTAATTATCCTTTTGCAATCCACAGATCACAGATTATTTCGCTTGCGGAAGGTACAAATTGATGATATATTTGGAGCAAGCACAAAATCTACTATACAGTGATAGAATGATACAGAGCCTTATTGTAATATATCGTTTCTCTCATATGGATTACAGGTTTAACTGAATTTGGAATTTGGACAGTAAAATTATTGTAGTGGAAAAATAATTCCAAATTCTTGCGAAATGGATCAACTTAGCACTAACTACTTAGTGTTTTGATGTTTGATGAAATTGTTAATATTCTATTTCTTTTGGTTTCTATTTCTATTGGTATTTTAAAACCAATTGATTTTAAAGAAACCGATCAGAATTTCAATGAAAAAACAAACAAACAAACAAAACCACTGTGCTGCTTTATAAACTCTGATTTCTAACTTCTAAAGATCACCAATTCGTAATAATGGTATTCGCTAAATGAGGACCCTTGATTAATCAGATATCACGTGACCTTAGCTCACTTTGCACAAAAGACAGGATTTAAGTCACAAAGAAATTATACTTAATGATAACATCCCGTGGATCTACAAAATTGTTGAAAAGCTGATTAATAGTAAACGGCAATAATAATAGTTGAACAACTCTTGTGAATTCTTATCTTTTAATTTTCCAACCAATTTCAGAATTTTTCAAGGTTCGCTAAGCACCAACCAACCAATCGTAAGATAATCCGTAGTGTTTATAAGTGATTCAGTGGAGCCATATCATCTTTTCCAATCGAAATTGAACGAAAATTCTATCGACACCAGGGCTATCTTTTCGTAAACGCAGTCCACTTTTGCAATGATTCCAGTCGTGTCTCCAGTTACGGAGCCTCGTCCGGCTTATGGCTGCGGGATTCAGATGGGATGGGGGAAAGCGGGAGGGGGGAGGGCTGGATCGAAAGACCGAGAATGAGACAGCCGGGAATTTCGTCAGCGCTGATAACAAAAGTCATTCCGTCGCAGAGAGATACAGAAATGTACATGGCTGATGATAAGGTTTGCCAACATTCACTGGAATAAGATGAGGATGAGGAAAGGCAAATCCTTGTCTTTATCTATCAATCTGATTCGAAGGGAAGAGGTTTCGTTTAATTTAGTGGGTTATACGGTCTAACTCCTTTCTCTTCCTCACTACGAGAGCAGATCTATATTCATGGGAAAGTCGCTGGTCTTAAAGATACAGATAAGCAACTTAGAAGGAGAAACTATTGAATATCAGCACTAACAAGTGAAAGCCTCCACACTTCATAGACTCTTAAGCTCAACCACAGCTAATTTTTAAAGTAGAAAATCCTACAGTTGCCTGTCGCCTATTTGCAGAAAGTAGCGTCTATTAAGTAGATAATAGTCAACCTCAGTAAAATTAAGAATGAAATTAAGAATGTATCTCAGAAACTATACAATATATCGATACTAATACCATATACTATACTATTCATTAAAAGAAAACTGCAGAAGGAATTAACTTAATTTTTCTTTCACCCGTCAACAAATTTATTAGATTCCTTACAGAAATAAGAAATACCAGCATAAGAATAAGTCGTAGTTCAGACAGAGAGTGAACAATGTAAATCTATCATTAGTTTTTGAAATACGTATGTGTTTATTTGATGACAGAACTTAAGCGAGATTATTTTTTTTTTGTCTACGATCATCTGCATTAGTTTCAAAGTTTTACATTCAATCTTATCATTAGAATTTCATATTTTTAAGAAAAACTGGTTTTCGTGATTGTGATGTTTTAGTTACTTTGATTAATCGGATATACGTTTTGGCGAGTTATATCTCTATTCTTACTTAGAGTATAGGCTTTCGACTTTAGCCCGCGTGTAAATGTTTCGTTTACTAAGCGTGGTAGGCTCTTTCCCTAGCAACACTCGACTGCCCAAGAATCAATAATTTATCTACGATATCATGGTCTATGCAGATTGCTTTGCTAATGGCGCAAGATGGTTCAATGGGAGCATCTCGAAATTATAATATACTACAAATCTGAGTAGTATATTATAATCGTATCAGTCATGCAACGTACGACCGTATCGGACTAGTTTTTCCTGGTATTGTACTTACATAAAATACATATGCGCGACTTACATATGTGTGTCTGAGTGTATGCTTCGTCTATAAATTATATATAAATCTATATAATATATAAAAAGAAAAGACACTCACCCACTGAATCATCAACGCCCAGCCCAAACCCTTGGACCTAGAAAGCTGAAATGTTGCGCAGAGGTTCCCTTTATGATGTAGATAAGGAATAAGGCCGGATTTTTCGAAATTACCCACGGGATAGGGAATAAAGAGGATTTATATTTTAAAGTTGCCTTATCGATATATAGGTGTATGGCGCCAAACCGCAATACATCTGAGTTTTCCGGAGAAGGCCACAATTTGCTAAATACATAAAGTTTTTTTTTTATTTTTATTTTTTATTTTTTTTATGCTATGTATGCAAGGCTTCCGAAGCGAAGCGACGGCTACTATATAAACCTACAGAAATGAAGTGATTTCCCCTACGTATTTATGTTTCAATAATTTTCAAAATATACGGTGCTTTAAAGAACACTGTTATATTGTTGACAAAGAAGGACCATTACCCCGTCATTATACTTTATTAGCATATAAGTATAATAATAAATCTATAATATTATAAGTTATAACAAATTATAATTACTGCATTGATCAAATATCGAGTAACAATGTAATGTTCAGAATGAGCAGAATTAATTTGTAATGACTGCTGCAAAGACAACAGAATCTTTAAACTTCTTGAGCAATTCGATCTGTCAAATAAGAAGGCCAGTACTTAATTCGATTGCAGTCTTGGCGAAGTTTGCTTGTTTCCTTGATTTATTTATTATAAGTAAATTAGTTTGAGTTCTAGGTAAAGGTTGCTTATTCTGACAAGACATTGACGACTGTCAAGGAATCGTTAAGACAAATAAGATGAAGTTTGTCTAATGCTGTTTATTTGAACAATTTCATTAAAGTTTAGAATATTGGACTTCGAGAAGATGTTGAAGCAATCAAATAACAGAAGTCTCCGTTGTGAGGAAACGTGTCAATTTTCTCTTTGTCTTTTAGTTAATAGGAAAGTGAATTATTATTAAGACACATTGAACAAGTCACAGAATTGACGATGCACTGCTGCTGCTGCTTCGTATCGAAGTTTTTCTGTTGTAGAAGACAGAGAATAAAATAAATAACGACTACATAATTTATCTATTTTCTTTTCGATCCTCAATCTATCTAAAATTAGCGGGAGCACTATATACAATAGTTTGTAAATCACCATGTTTTGTATTCCATCAATTAGTTTCACTGGCAAACTTTTGTATTCAGTTGCTTGTTAGAAAATGTTGTGAAATTTGATTAAAAATGGACGTCACGAGAGCAAGAAGTGCCTAAAGGAACTTAAAGCCTACTTTCCTCAAGTGTTAATACTTTTTTTATTCTTTGTCTCTGAAAGTTATGAAAACATACAAAAGGAAAAGCTGTCTTAATTTTAATTTAAAATTATAACAGAAATAAACTAATAATACAAAATGCCAACTACAAACAGCACATAGATAACAAACATGATAAAAAATGGAAAATAACTACGTACGTTTCGAACCACACTTCGGTAGGGGTCCTTTATCAAGTTTCCCTAAACTTAAAAAAATCAGTGCTTCTCTTTAGAAGGAAGGTATCCTACGAAAACAAACCAGAGATTTTTCCACGCTAGAGGGACATCCGATTTTCTGGTTTGTTTTCGTATGATGCTTTTCTTCTAAAGAGAAGGAATGATTTTTTTAAGTTTAGGGAAACTTGATAAAGGACCCCTATCGAAAGGTGGTTCGAAACGTACGTAGTTATTTCCCATTTTTTATCATGTTTGTTATCTATGTGCTATTTGTAGTTGGCATTTTTTATTATTAAGGATTTTAGCACATTAAAAAATTCTTCAATAGAAATAAACTAACTTTAATTTTTCCACTTTGTTGACAATTTATTAAATCCACAGAAACTTCAGTGTAATCAAAGTAACTTTAATCTTATCAAAACACGCACCCATAAATGCAATACAAAATGGATTACGACGTAGACATTAAGATTTTTCAAGAGAATTAATTGTTTGACCCCTTATGTTTCTATAGGAATTTCTGGAACCTTCACTCGCCACATGATCCAAACTCAAAAATTTCCAAGCTCTATCGCTGTAAAAATTGTATGAGATTAATGCAAGCTCTATCAACGTTATTAACTTAAAAATGAAACTTCTTTTATTTTAAATGCTCAAAATGATTAACTAAAACGTAAAATCTAACGACATTCTATCTTCTAGTAGAAGTAAAACTACTACATTCTATCAATCGATAGACAAATGGATGTGACAAAAGATAAGAAACATAGCAATAAAACGAACGAATTAGAGGAATTTTGTGAGAGTTGGAATTAAAATTTTTTAATAGCATCGACTTTAATGTTTCAAACATTCATCTAGAAATCAAGTTATTTTGTAGAAGAAACTAAGTCTAAAATAAATACAATCAGAATAATAATCTCAATTTTCTCATTTCCTATCATAGTCATTTCACTTGGGCGTTCTCTGTAAGTAAGAGGTTCTTGCTTCTAACAGGGAACGGTTAATTTCATTTTTTACAATATTCCGCATAAGTCAGCTTTCTTAATCAAATGGTGGATCTTATTATTATGAGCCTTCAATTGTGTTCACATCTTCAATATTCTTTAGTTCAAGTAAATTCCATTTAAATTTGTTTATGAAGCCGTACTTGAGAATAGGATGTTGTTTCAGTCAACCAAGTTCTACGTTTGTTTTGGAAAATGTTTACATATTATTCGTACATAAATCTGCATATTTCTACAACAACTAAACTTTCTTCAGAATCAGCAAATCTATTGTTGTACTTTCTCCTGCGCAAGATATTTACTTAACTGCGCTCAAGACTACATCAATAGCGTATTAGCCATTAAAGACATCGTGGTTATCATTGCGTAACATACTAAGCGAGAATTCATTCAGTACAGTAGATTTAGAAACTACTTGTCTTCAGAAAATTTCAATAATTTCAAGTATTTTTAAAATGGTCAGTATTCAAATAAAAACTAAACTAAGTGTTGACAGGTTATCGTTGAAGAATAATGGATTCTCAACTGAATGTTTTCATTTCAAGGTGTGTTTTTCTTTTTTCTTAACCTGCCAATTCTTCATCTAAAATAAACAGTTTTGAAAAGATACGACTGTTTTCTATCCAAAGAATCAAAAAACGATGAGATTGTAAATGGTTAGCAAGAGGAAAATCTTCATCTCGAAAGTTCGACTACAACTCCTTAACTTTCTGCTAATCCCTCTTTAGCGTAGGAGTATAGCAACAGAGGATTTGTAAGAGAAGTAGCTTCCCTATCTCCACTTCCTCTTAGATTGGTGTTTTGCAATTTTCAGTTCCAAGTAGAAGAGTTTAAAATATGCTCCTAATTGCCTCCGGGATCTCAGGAGATGGGCAATTAGTTCGGTATTAATTGGTAATTAACTTCCTACGAACGTCGTGCGAAATCATACTGGAGGATCCTTTCAATTGAAACTGGAGAGATGACCTGCCCCCACTCCTTTCCCCCTTTCTACCCCCAGTGTCACGGTGCAGTCACCATGGGACTCAATGTATATGTATGCTAATTGTTCCAAGGAAACAGTACCAGTACAAAAAACAAAGTGGTACATAAAAGTTTGCTGCCTTTTTTCTTAACTTCGACTCCCAAAGGCACCGATTTCAAAGAAGGGAGGAAGGGAAGGGAAAAAAATGGACTGAATCCATTAGCACTGCCTTAATCGTTCCTACTTCTTTATTTAGTTAAAATGTTATGAATACTAAATGATCGAACACCCACTCTTCGAATTCGAGAGTGAGAGACAATAAACGACAACCCTTTTATTATCTTGATAACATCTTTAAAATTAAGAAATAAATGTTGATAACTGTATTCTCTTACGCTCTATAGCGTCTATATAGAGATGTCATCGATCTATCATCTCTACAGGCATCTTTAGTGCAAAATATAGCTGATGAGTGGCAGAATTATCGGAATGTTCTATTGCTAAACTTTCTCAGGTAGAACAGCTATTTAAGAAATCTCCATAATATTAGTGTTAATATAAATCAAAGAAAGGGACCATACACACAAAAAACCATATATTAAAACATCTTCATAACACGTTTTTAAATTCAAAAAACTTGTTTGTTTCTATTTATTTCTTGTGTGTCATCTGATGAAGGGGTCCGTACCTGAACCCCGCAACATGTTATGAAGGTGTTTTAATATATGTTCTTTTTTGTGTGTATGGTCCCTTTCTTTAATTAAGGTATTTAAGAACTTGTAAATATAAAACAAGAAAAAAAAGATCAACAAAACAAAACCAAAGTTGAATAGTAACTATCCAATACAAACAAAGTATAGTGCTTTACAAGAAGTACTGCTTAAATTTTTTTGCCTATTTTTCAGTTAAAAAGTTATATATTCTAAGATATAACTTTCGGGTCACGGGAGATAAGACTCTCGGCGTTCCCCGACGAACGGGACTAAGTTACTGTCCAGTGGTCAGTGCGACGCTCGCCTGCCTTTAACCCATTCGTCAGAGGGCTGTGTGAATCCTATGACCCACCTGGAGGTGAAATCTAACATGAAAAAAATCCTGACCTCCGCTGGGCATTGAACCCGGCTCCTCCAACCGAATCGGTGTAAGACCGAACATACATTATTTAACGAAAACTGTTTTATTTTTGTTTTTGTACCCTCTATTTTTCTGTAACCGTATTTTTCTGTAACGTAAGTTCGGAAACACCCTATGTATTAAAATTATTGAAGTATTAATATATTTAAAGTTTGCCTTTCTATTGTTCTGTAGTAGGCCTATATTCATGAACTATTTTTACAGCATTAAATGGTCAATAGCTTGATTGCAAACCATGTCTGATTCTTTTCGAAGACCTTATTTGGTTAACGAAAAGGATTAATTTTGTTAACTCAGAATTTTCTCTTTAGAGCACCCGAAAGATTTGCTGTATTTCCCTCACGGGAAGAAATCGGCGGGAATAAGCAAAGGAAATAGGAAACTTAATGAAATGCATTTTTGATGAGTTTGTTTTTTCACTCGGACAACATCGAACTATGAACAAGGTGAAGTTATATTTTGATTTTTACATAATAATCATTAAGACAATGGATATTAGGATACTTCACTTACGAATATCTCTGGTAATTACAAGTTCATTTTCATTTACCATAAATAAATATTGGGTTGCCAAAAAGTTCATTCGGTTTTTAAGTATTAATAAAAGAAACATTTTTCATTTTTACCAATACTTTTATTGAACAAAGCCTTCAACAGTTTGTTCCACTACCTTCTGCCATCTTTCAGCAACTTTCTAATTCCGTCTTCCCGAAACTTTTTATCTTTTTGAGCAAAAAAATGTTCCAGGTGTCTTCCATGGAATTGAATTTTTTCCATTAAGAGAATTTTGTAAAGACCGAAATCAATGGAAATCCGAAGGTGCAATGTCTGGTGAATAGGGTGGATGAATCACAACTTCCCAACAAAGCTGTAACAGTTTTTGTCTGTACATCAAAGAAACATGCGGTCTTGCTTACTTATTGTGTTTCATCTTCAATATTAAATTGGCTACACAAAATTCATCCATTTTGATGAGTTTTTGTTTTAAATGCACGATGATATAACAGCTGTCACAATTCAATCAAACAAAACGGTGTCGAATGACGTTAAAGACACCTAAGCGCTACTAGAGCCAACGTACGTAAAAAAAAACGAACGGACTTTTTGACCAACCCAATATAAATCTGTAAAATACCACAAAATTTCTCAATCTGACGCCCTCCTTCCTCCCAACTCCTCGTTTCACTGAAATTGTTCGTCACAGAAGAAAAAATGCTAACATAAAACCATGGAAACTTATTCCTGTTTTCCTATCTCCGTAATCACATTCAAGATAACCGACGATCCCTCAGGAAAATATAGAATGTTCAAGAACAGAGAAACACAACAATCGCATTACATCTATCTGTTTAACAGCGGTTTTGTGTGTGTGTTTTTCCTTAATCTTTTTCCTAAAGGCTAAACTCTTATAAACAGAATAACTAACATTCTATTAGTAATGTAATAGAATTTAAAAATATTTTATTTATAACGCTTTCATGAATATCTCACGAGAAATGTAGTTTCAACAGTTTCACATCTTTACAAAGTGGGGGAATTTTGCATATTTTACATCGACTGAATGACTTAAAAGATAATCTCCAATCGTAGCAAGACAAAGTCTTATTCTTTAGATTTCTCCAAGTGAGCGTTTTGATGTAGGTTTAAAATTATCAAATCAATCTAAGTAATTTGGTTTTACATCTTATGGTAATCTACTGGTAAAAACATAAGCTAATGTTCATATGAACTTAATTTTAATAAAAACTAGTCGGCTACCCGTCGCTTCGCTCCGGAAGCCTCCCTTATGTAACGGAAAACAATTTTTTATTTATTAAAAAAAACACACACACACACACACACAAATTACATCAAGGAAACTAAAACTAAAATTTTTTAAAAGCTTTTTTTTAATTTAATTTTTGATGTCTATATTCTCTCAATCTACGACTGCTTTTAGAACCACGTTGTAAATCATATATCTATGATATATTTTTATTTTTTACAGAGATTAGAATGTAGGCCTAGTGGTCTAATGGCTAAGACGTCTAACTTCTGAGCAGTATTCTACCTAATAGAAATAGTGCATCTTTCTTTCTTGACTATCTTTTTTTTTTATTCCTATTGATACTTTTCAGTGGTTTTCGAGTTAGAAATAGTGATAGTTTTTGAGTTACAAATAGTGATTTTTCAGTATTCTATCTAATGAAATACTGCTTCTTATTTCTTGACTCTTTTTTTTTTTTTTTTTATTCCAAATGATACTTTTCAGTGGTTTCTGAGTTACAATAGTGTTCAGTATTCTATCTAATAGAAATACTGCTTCTTTCTTTTTTGAGTCTCTTTTTTTATTCTAAGTGGCACTTTTCAGTGGCTTTTGTGTTCCAAATATTGATGGTTTCTGAGTTACAGATAGTGATTTTTCAGTATTCTATCTAATAGAAGTATCGCATCATTCTTTTTTGACTCTCATTTTAATTATAATTGTCACTTTTCAGTGACGTTTGAGTTACATTTATTGATGGTTTTTGAGTTGCAAATAGTGATTTTTTCGGTATTCCACCTCAAAAAAAGAGTGCTTCTCTCTTTCTTGACTCTGTTTTCTTTACTCCAACATCTGGCGTGTACACCCACATATTTTTTCAATATCACATAGGATTTGGTTAAGTAAGAATATTTAAAATATTGCAACGTTTCGGCAATTATTGTTCTAATTGTCAGTTTCGAATTACAAATAAACTGACTGATGTGAAATAAATAAACAATGTTGAGATTCAAAAAAAAGATTGAATACATTCCTTATTGATGGGGGAAAGGAAAGGACATATAAGTCAAAAAACCATATGAAGAGAGTTGTAGTCCCTATGGCCTAATGGGTAAGGCATCTGACTTCGGATCAGAAGGTTGCAGGTTCGATTCCTGTCGCGGATGTTTCATTGTAAAAATTATTTCTATTTTCCATTCTCTCAGAAAATTGCGCCGGACAGACAGACAGAAAGACAGACAGACAGACAGAGAAATAAAAGATTTTAGTAATATAGATTGTCACTTTTCAGTGACGTTTGAGTTACATTTATTGATGGTTTTTGAGTTGCAAATAGTGATTTTTTCGGTATTCCACCTCAAAAAAAGAGTGCTTCTCTCTTTCTTGACTCTGTTTTCTTTACTCCAACATCTGGCGTGTACACCCACATATTTTTCAATATCCCATAGGATTTGGTTAAGTCAGAATATTTAAAATATTGCAACGTTTCGGCAATTATCGTTCTAATTGTCAGTTTCGAATTACAAATAAACTGACTGATGTGAAATAAATAAACAATCTTGAGATTCAAAAAAAAGATTGAATACATTCCTTATTGATGGGGGAAAGTAAAGGAGATTTAAGTCAAAAAAACCATATGAAGAGAGTTGTAGTCCCTATGGCCTAATGGATAAGGCATCTGACTTCGGATCAGAAGGTTGCAGGCTCGATTCCTGTCGCGAATGTTTCATTGTAAAAATTATTTCTATTTTCCATTCGCTCAGAAAATTGCGCCGGACAGACAGACAGACAGACAGAGAAATAAAAGATTTTAGTAATATAGATTAAGACAAAGTCAAAATATGGAGTTGAAAGGGTAAAAAAAAATTCAAAATGGTACTGAAATACATGTAATCGATTGCTTTTATTCATTACATTTAGAAAAATTGATCATTGACACTTTCCATATCAGTTTCGATTTTGATAACTGCAAAGCTGAGTTCTTTAACTTTATAGACATTCCCAAGAAACTAATAACGGAAGTACCATATATTTATAACCAAAAAACTGATCTCCATCTGACTTTTGAAAACTAATTTCAAAACAGGTGAGTACGTCACAGGTACCGTTTTGATTAACTGAGGAATAAGACAAAATGTTTGTGGGCTTCTTTCTTTAGAAATATCGAAGCTCTTTGAGATATAAGGATGGAATTGAATCTAAAGAACCAATTACAATGTTATGATGAGTCCTCCCTAAGATCAATCTTATCTAAAAAAAAAATAAAGATAATTAGTGCAGTTTAGGAATAAGGAGGAACTTTGCAAAGATTGAAGAAATAATCATCGAGAACATGAACCTAGTTTTAACACAAGTTAAAAATTGAAAGCAGCAGGTAAGATATTTCAATATTTTTGAACTTGACAACTAAAGATGGGGAAAAAATGTAAAGCAAATGCTGTTCTGTGAAAGCAGTCAAACAACGGGAGATCGGATTACTTAAATGCTGCATATGTAATTCATATTCTTGTAAATATTTACATTGACGTGGAAAGAAAAAAACCATTATACCAAAACAACGTTGAACGTAAGAAATGAACTTTGAAAGATCTTAGGATTGTCTCTTCTAAGAGGTGATGAAACAAATGGAGCTATACTGTAGTTGTACTGAAGTGATCTACATGAATGAGACTGAAAACATCACCAGAAGAGTGAATGAAGAATAACCAAAGAAAGATTGAAATGAAAGCATTCAGAGAAGGTATTTGAGGTTCATTTCCTTAATTCTCAATATAAAGATATGAACGTAGATTTTGATGGAATAGATTCTATCCAAATCGCCAAACGTCATGTCGAAATATGCTTGCGAAACATGCCGTAGAATAATTGAAATCATCAAAAAGAACGCTTTAGATCAATGGCTTCTGTACCATCATACGACGGCCATTAGGTCGATCATCCTATGACGTCACAGTTGGTGAACCATCTACTTTCATTCATTGCATTTTAAAATAAAAGAAACGAAGGCAGAGGCATTTGTGTCAAACAAACAACTTTTTACATCGGGTAAATCTACTTTGGATTTTTGTTTTTGCAGATTTACGAAAGAAAAGCAATTAAAAAAAGGAAAGCAAAATTGATCGTCATCCATAAAAGTCTTGCATCTTGAAATTATTTTCAATTCAAACTACGGAAGGATTTTGAAGACAACCTGTATAATTGTTATAATGTATAAATCTGTTTTCAGTTTACATGTAAAATTTACTTCAATTACTCACTAACTACTTATAACTAGGTAGAAGTTATGAAAATTAAAATAACGTGGGAAGAATTGAGAGATTTTTTCCTAAACGCAGTTCGGTGAACCGTCCACAGTACAATCAACGACAACTTCAACGACTTCAACTTCGTAATAAAATTGATACTTAGGATAGAAATAAGAAACAGAATATGTATCTTGTACATATCTCTGACTTTAAAATAAGAAAATCAACAAAAATAAGGTGCATTGGATCCGTACAGAGAATCACAATGTCTAGAGCAGTGTTTCTCAACCTTTATTGCTTCAAAGCACGCTTTTGTAATTGCAGTAATCTCGCCGAACACCAATCCTTCTTCCTAAAATCCCACTAAACTTTTCATTGTTTTTATTATTCTAATAGAATCCTTTGAAATAAAAAGGTATCATTTACAAATGAATGTAATAGTATTTTTTAAATGCTAAAACGTTAAGATAATTTTAATATGAATTAGTACTTTATGAACTCATTCTTACTTGTTAGAATGAATCAGAATGTACTTTGTATTTTCTTTGTTAAATTATTTGATGTCTAGAATTTAGTTTTGATTACAGCATTTGGCGAAATTTGAAATTAAATGTTTATTATAGATGTACTCTCAGAATTTTCTTTCAGCATACCAAGGTTATTCTCATGCAGTGGCGCAACTACGGGGGGGAAGGAGGGGGGCGCTGAAGCCATCCAAACCCAAACGTAAAGAAAGAAAGAACGAGAACACTGCTTTTATTAATTCCTATTCGTATGACATGGCTGTATTTTATTATTTTGGAAAGTGATCTATGAGAGAATTTATTTTTAAATAGGCCTACATTTGAATAGGCTTTTTAAACACCATCCTTACTCCCCCTTCCCCAAATGTTAACCCTGGGTGCGCCACTATCTTCGTGGCACACCACTATGTCGCGGCACACTGGTTGCGAAGCTCTGATCTACAGTATGCTCATTGTTCATTTCAGAAGAACCCGAAAATGTTGACATATTTTATATGTATAAACAGAGTGTACACATTTTTCTTATATCTTATGCAAAATATTCCTGTTCTCGTATTAATGGGATTCACATGCAGGCGGTGATTTAATATTTAGCACTATAATTTTTTTCCGGCGAAAATTTTTTTATTTTTTACATAGATTATTGAAAACCAGACAGTAAATATAACATTTTGTATTGATAAAGTGAAAAATCAAATCCTCATTGAAAATCCCTTTTCCAAATGAAGGTCTTAATATTCAATTCTAAAGACTTTTCTTCATTCTTATGGAAGTACAACATCAAAATGTTTTATGGAAAAATTAATTCAGATATCATACAAAAATTGATGCGGTGGTAACTTTGATAAATTGGATATTAAACTTAGTAAAGAGGTAAAAAGTTCTTAGTTAGTAGATAAGTAGTAGTGAAGATGAAAGTCGTGAGATGTTTTATTTACAACTCTAAAACATCAACTATAAGCTTATAGAGAGGGAAGTATCGTTTGATGACAAATAAAACAATTCAAAAATATACTTAACCTATTGAAAAATACAGAAATTTATTATTAAGGATTTTTTTTTTCTTAACAAAAATGAATAAATATGCAGATCAGACTAAAAGAATCTTTATTTATATTATGTATACATTTTTTTTCATAAAATAAATATTTCCTATTCGTTTGAGTAAATGTGGATGTCTGCTTATTTAATCATGTCAAAAACTGAAAGAATGGCAGTAACATTTCAAAATTGCTGTATTTTCAACTTGGAAAATTGTTGAGTGAGTGGCCTAAACAAAGGATGAAAGTTCATACGTCCCAGTATCTCTGAGATCGACATAATTGCAAATCTATAGACATTTTCTGACATAGAAAACAAAGCTGATGTTAGAATTATCAGTTGTTCCATTCCACTGCTGTTTATCCTTGGACGATGCCATGAATTAAAAATCTCTCCATTAAGCTTATACAGCAAAAGATTCAGAATGTAAGATCTCAGTCTTAAATCCGTAAGGTTTACAAATAATTAACTAGAAGCATCAATGAAACAAGTGAATATAATTCTGTGATAAAGTACAAATTTAAGGACGACCCATAATAATAAAAAAATTTAAAAATAATAAAAAAAGTATATTAACGTAAGAAAAAAAAAAAAAATTAGGAAAATAAGAAAAACAAAAACAAAAAAAAATCCTATGCGGACATTAAAAAAAAAAAAGGATCAAGGCAAAAAAAAAGAAAACAGTAGATAAACGGATTCGAACGACACCCTTCAACATATGAGTCCAAGACCTTACCCGTCAAGCTATAGCTAACAACTAAAATGAGATGCATTTCTAACATTTAAACTAATAGCGTAAATTCAATGAATACAATACCAAATATCTCAAACATGGAGGGGCCCCTGAAAATACCCTATTCCTACGGTGTTTGGGCCTCTGAACACGATGGCAAAGTCCGATTGCCGATCCGACCTTCCGTTCGGGAGTTGTTAGGGGAGGACGGACACGGAAGGACGAAAGGACAGAACAAACGCAATAGCAATCTACTTCAGTCGCTTTCACAATAGCTCCCAAATGGGTCGTTAACAAAAGTTCTGTTGACTTATCAACTTTCAAACAAAATGGTTGCTAAAACAAAGATTTTTCGTAGCCAGCAGTGATCACTCTGGATTGCATAAAAATTTTAGAATCCCAGAATAAATTGTTTCGTCACAGTCGAGAGAACATGCTGGTTTCAACTTAAAACTTCAAATCTTAAACAGTGAAAAATAACCTTTTTCTCATGAAAAAGCAGATAGAGTATTAGATAAAATATATATGTTTTGAGAAATAGACTTCGTTTACAGAAGTATAACGAACAAATTAATTTTTTTTTTTTTTCTGTTGGAATATCCGTACATTTTTCACCAATTTAATTTATCTTTTCAACAAATTTATTTCAGAAATAAGAGCAGGACAGAGCGCGGTTTCGACGTCAATCTGACGTGCGAGCGCTCTAAGGCAGAGCGAAGGAGAGAGAAAATGCTTTGGTAATAATATGGCCTTGTGATTGTTAATCTATTGGATTAACGAGCGTTTGTGACATAATGAAAGGATTCGACCGAGAACTCATTATCCGATTGTCATAAGGTTCTACACGGCACCAATATCGCCGTCGTCTGCCTTTTAATCAATGTGGGTCGCCTCCTTGCGGCTCCCAGACGATGAGCAGCTGTAAGAAGATGATGATGAACTGACGAATGAAAAAGGCCCTCTTCTATAGCCGTAGGACCACCTTAGCTTAAAGGACACAGTCCGTTCTACGAGAGGCAATTAATCTCTCTTTGCTTTCTGCTGATCGGGACCATTACCCTGCATTACTACAACACCATGATTTTGGCGAGAAGGGAATTGGGGGGGGTGGGGGAAGCGAATGAAGGATAATTCCTTCTCTCCTTTGGTCTCTCTTCTCAAAGAATCATTCCACTTTTAATTTAAAGAACGTCTCCGTAGTACCCTTTTTTTATATAGAAAGGAGAAAGAAAAAGGAAAAAAAAAAAGCGCAATGAAAAGTAGAAGAGAGCAAAAGAATAGGGCGGAGTGGGGTTAAGCACATGAAAGCAACCGAGGAAGTAGGCAAAAGAAAATGCATATTATCAGAAGAAAGGACGGAACAATGCTATATCAGAATTTTAATGAGAGCCATTGAAGAGAATTTTCCCCTTGACAGACGGTTTTGTGTTGCATTCTGGAACTTTTGTAAGTGCCATTTCGTACCTAAGTGCAACGTATAAAGGGACAAGTAACGTCGGACATGTAGCGACCTCTAGTAACATTTACGTGAAATCGATCGGGCAGCGAAGAACATTAGGTGCTGACATTTTTAGAAGCGCGATTAAACCAAAATGATTCATAAGCGCTGCTTCATTCCAAATATTGATTCAATGGATTTTAAATGAGTTAAAAAGATTTCCAAGCACCGTATGTTGACAAAAATGTAAATAGAAATAAAATAAAAGTTATATATTATTATTTACACTCTGTGTAGTCTACGTCTGAAGTATAATCGAACATTTAAGCTATTTTTCTTATATCACGGTGCTTTTCCACACACGCTCCTATAAGTTTATAAATATTAATCGCATTAATGAAAAACAGTTGGAAATGTTGAAAACTGAAATTCAGCTTTTCAGTATTTCAAATTACTTTCAATAGTGACTTGATAATGTTAAAAACGATCCTAGAAAAATACTTCTAATGACGGATAATATGAAATAAATAAATAAAAGAACTATACGATTATCATAAAACCTAAATTCTTTAGAATGTCTAATTTAGAGATCTACAGCATTTGGAACGTAGGGAAGTAATTGTTTTCAAGGTCAAGCATAAGCTATCACAATTAAGACGGTGTCAGATGCAAACTCGACTCGTAATTCATGCACCAGATGTCTTTAGATTATTACAGACAAATTCTAATTATTCTTCTGAAATCTACATAATTGAGTGAAGGACATGTTACCATCGCCTCTTTTGGAATTTGTTTGTCATTTTATTCATTTTATTTTAATTAGTTCGTTTTCAAAAATTTTGGCTACAATGTAGATATTGAACAATGTTGCAGACTATGGAGATGGATGAAGATTTTTAAAAAGTGAATCAGTTCATATAAATGAAAGATGAAAAAAAAGCTGGGAAAAAAAATCGAATACTTTGGAATAATGAACACAATAATGCGAACGTTATTCCAAAAATAACCTTGAAACTATACAAGTCGAATTTTCTGCCTCGCTTCAATAATAATTAATTGATGAACGATTTGCAAAATAAGCGTTCGTAAGTTACACTTGAAGCAGATTTTAATGAAAGCACGTATTCTTTCTTACTTCAACAAGGTAAGAGATTAAAATAACTTGTTAACTATAACTAAATTTTTATTAAGAACCTAAGTAACTGAAGCCTTTGAAACGTTCTAGAGGATTTTTTTGTTATTTTTCTTTTAAAGAAACATTAAATTGTTTACTTGGTATTTTCGGAAAAGAAAAGAAAAAAAAACCTGACTGGACATAGATCTTTTTCACTGGTTCTTTGTATTTATGTTCATTTCATAAAAAAAGAAACACATTTTCCAGCCCTCTTTTGCATACCCATTTGCAACCAATGGATTTTTCCCATATTTTTAATGTGAAATTCTCCCAACCATTTCTCTTGGCAAATTCTGTTTAGCACACCACGATCTTCCCTTCATAGAAGGAATGCAAATTAAATGACACAATCCTTACTGTAATAATTCAAGCAATATCGCGGCCATTCTGCGCTATCTTTTCTAACTTCAATGCCAGCAAAATAATGAACACTCTGTTCTCCCTCTCCTGCTTCCTACCCCCCCTTCGGGACTGTGTGTGGACACGTCCTTTAATTAAAGCTTGCTTCCTCCCCCAAGTCGCTGGCGTAGACATATCGAATTTGTTTGGTCCTCATTAAAAGCGGCCTCACTCCAAGTAATTGATAGCCTAGCCCTCTTTGGGCCATGGAGGTAATTTAATTGCTCCAATTTTGCATAGGGCTAACTACCTAAAACCGAAAAAGAAGGAAGAACGGAATGAAGGATGATCCCTAAAATAAGGAAAATAATTATTTCACGGAAAGAAAAAGATTTAAAGAAAGGATTTTAAGTTAAGATCAATTACATTCTAACACCTACAATCGACATTCTAACGGTCGTTTCTACTCTACTCTTTTAAGTCTATTTTTCTAAGGATTGATTAGTCAAAATTGTTGTTTCGTGTGTGTTCCATCTAATACCTTTACAATCCGTGAACGGAGCTTCCTGAAAATTTCAAGCATATTTATGGATCTAATCTTTCCTGTTTGAAAATTTCTCCGCGTGAATTCGATCATGAATCTGCGCATAAAGGACAAAAAAATTCTCATTAAGAAAAATAAATAAAAAACAAACAATAGCAGTCGATGACGAACATTAATTCACTGACGCCAAACAATGACGTCTAACGTTGATGCAACTCTCAAAGGACTTAGAAAATGAATTAAAGTTGTACGTACTTTGATTTGATTACAATTCATTGGATTCAGGCGAGAACTTAAATCATGATTTAAGTACTCAAGAAGTACTTGAAGATTTAAGTAATGTTCAACAAATTTAGTTTTAGTCTTCTGCTAAGATCAGCAGACTAATATTCCCGTTTTGTCTGTCCCGTAGACAAGTATCATTAAAATCTTATTAAGTTATCATTAATCACAACAATCACATTTATAATGCAGCTCTACAACAATCACAACAATCCCAATAAACGCAACAATTGCTCCTTTTGCATTCGCACAACAACCACATTTATAATAATAAGGAAATTAAAGCAATATCAATTATATTTCCTAATCAGAAGATGTTGCGAAACATTGTGATTGGTTTACTAATCGCCTTCCCTATCTTATTTATTTCCTAGTTAGTCTATTAAATTTTACAAATGCTGTGATTTTTCCTCTGTATTATTTCCACCACCATTAAAAATAAAGAAAAGTCTTAAAAAACTTAAACATTTTAATAAAAATAGGCTTTTAATTCATTCAGAAGGTTTTAATTGGTTCTAAATTTCTGAAAGTTACTCTCTTGTGAATTGCCCTCGAGAAATTTATGCTTGAAGGCGGTGAAAAGTTTCGTAGAAAAAAAAGTCCTATTAGCATAAAACACAAGTTGTACTGGAGCTGTCCTTTTGAACCACTTCTGTTGAAGGAGCAGTAATTTCTTAGTTCTAAAGTACTTTGGTTAGGAAATTAATGTTGTAGAATTATCTGTATGATATTCTTTTTTGTGGGATTCCATTGCAGATTCATAGATCAGTTCAACGCCAAGACAAAGAGCAAATTATACATTGGTCATTTTCAAGATTTCCAGTCAGCTTAAAGAAGGTCCAGGGATGTTGGATACCTCATTACTAAGTGTAAACTATTTTTATCTATATACTAACCGGGTACCGTCGCTTCGCTCCGGAACCCTTGCATGTATAGCATTAAAAAAAAAAAACCTTTATTTATTTAGCAAATTAATATGGAGATCGGAGAATGCACGACTTCCCAGCTCGTTGTGGGCTTCTCCGCTTAACTCAGGTGTATTACGCACTGGCACTCATAAGGAGGGATGCCGCAAAAACACTTCATTTTTGCATGTATCTTCCAAACGCAGAAACGTTTGTTAATGACTGATATACCGTTCGATAAAACTTTCAAATACCAACATTTTCTCAATATAATGTTCTCTTCCAACTTTTATACTTTTCGTTTAAATTGAGAAAAAGTCAAAATTTGACCCTTTAAAAGGCGCCATTTTGGAAACCAAAACCTTTTTTCGAAAGATTTTTGTAGCATTTTGTTTGTCTTAAAAAGCTCTACATTTTATCCATTTGCATGACCAATCTATCTCTTATAGTTTGGTCACAAAATTGGAAAAACGTAAAGTCTTATGACAATGATAGACAGAATAACGCTTTTATATAACAAATAATAAAAAAGAAAACATTGGGTGTTTTACTGCCTGCTACTCCTCTGAAACCATAAGACACAGAAATACAAATAAGATATCAAATGTTAGGTGTACTACAGAGGATGTCTACATTCTTCATCGACGTGGGTCAACCATAAGTCACGTGAGGTAAGGCCAACTGATAAACCGTTCATTTTAGAAGTTCAAATAGTCGGCTTCCCTGCCAACCACTTTCACCACGAAGGTCACGTGACTGAGAAATTTACCTCGTAATCCAAAGTCACGTGATCATTAAAAGTTTTACGGGCTGCTAGTTATAATTAAAATAAAGCAAAACTAGATTTTAATTTTTAAAATAAAATTTCGTTGTTTTAGAACGAAATTGACCTACCCAGGTAATGACGACGTGAAAAGTTTTATCATAAAAACCTGAAATTTTTTCCTCTTAGACTGTATTGACACTTCAGTTTGTTTGATTGTGTTTATTTTATTATTTTCACAGCAGTTTTTTTTTTTTTTTTGATTGATCAGTAACAGTGAGAGATTTTATCCATTTTCGCGGAGTTGTTGAATATCAAATTTTATGAAAATGACCTGAAGAAGAACAAACAATACGAAAAAAACATTCCTAACTGTGTCTCTGCTCGAGATATCCTACAGTTGAGTTCATGAAAGAAGAGCTTTTTTTATGACGTAATTTCCTTATGGATTGATGTTTCCAGGACGTTACAGTGCCATATATTGCTAAACTTCGTAACTACATCTTTTAAACATTACGAAAACATTCTGGTTTTGTATTTTCTACAGTTACAGGTCTTAGAATAATTAAAATCGTTCCACACTATTCCTCTTGCTTGGCTATGCAAAGTTTGTCCTTTCGTGGTCACGCTTACGCGATCACAAAACGACGCCATCTTGGACTGCCTGCTCGGAGTTCAAGTTGATGACGTCATGACTGGTGACGTTTGTTCCAGACAAAATTGATCGCTACATAATGACCATATATGGCAAACTCTTTTTTTTTTTTTTTTTTAAAAATACAATAAGTACAACATCACATCATAACTTGAGCTTTCTCTCTATTGTTGCAGTGGTTTCAAAACGGATTGTTATGACATTCTGATGAATATTGTTGCTGTTTTATCATCGGTCCGACTAGTTTGTTGTTCGTAGATGAGCAAAAAGAGTTTTATTACAAGCGGAAATATCTGCATTTGTCTGCTATTTAACATATTACATTTCATTGACTAAACCGTCAGGTGCCAGCAACTAATAAAGGTGTCGTCTATTAATTATTTCATTAGTAATGCAGCTATTACAAAATTAACTGTGTTTATGGAAGAGGATTGTAATTTATTTGCCCAGAGGCTTAAAATAGTTTTAATATGATTGCGGGGCTGTAATTGGCGTGGGATATTTAAAATGTTTTAGCTAAAGCTCGAATCAAAATCTATTGTATAACAGCAGTCAGAAGCAGACATTTAGAGAGGACAAATGAAAGAAAATGTTAAATGAAGCCAGTAAGACGTGTTTCTCTACATAGTTTTCAAAGCAACAAGAATAAAACAGACAAAGCGACGATATGCAAAAAAAACAAACAAACCCGCAGCCATCTTTTTTTATTTCCTCCTTGATGATGACAGCAACTGAAATTCAAAAGGCAAATTTCGACCATCCTCGCACTTTTCACTCTAACCTTAGAAAGTCACAAAACTCTCTATTTCTCTAAATCTCCTCCTGTCTTTATTTTTTTGTGGACGCGTATTCTCTTCTGCAGCCGTACAAAACTTGCACATCCGGTATTTGACGCTCATCACTGGATAGATTCCATTTTTTAGCGACCCATTTGGGTGCTATTGTGATAGCGACCAAAATCGGTACCTATTGCGTTTGTCCTGTCCCTCCGTCCGTGTCTGTCAACTCCTAACAACTCCCGACCGGAAGGTCGGATCGACAAACGGACTTCACCATCGTGTTCAGAGGCCCAAACAACGTCGGAGTAGGGTATTTTCAGGGGCCAACGAAAATCCACCCCCCCCCCTCCCCCATGTTCGAGATATTTGGCATTACTTTCATTGGATTTCCGCTATTGTTAGAAATGCAATCATCTCAATTCAGTTGTCAGCTATAGTTTGATATTTAAGGTCTCGGACTTATATACTGAGGGTTGTCGGTTCAAATCCGTATAACTGCTATTTTTTTTCTCAATATCCGCATGGTTTTTTTTTTTGTTTTGTTTTGTTTTGTTTTTTTTATTACTTTCCTAATTTTTTTTTTCATTATTTTTCCTTACGCTAATATACTTCCTTTTTTATTATTATTTTTATTGTTATGAGTCGCCATTAAATTTATATTTTAGCACAAAATTCTATTCATTTGTTTTTCTTTGGGATTGTTACAGATAAGAATACCTCAGCTATGCTTCAATTTTATTGTAATTTCTTCACAATTCATTTCGTGTATTCCCCGAAAAAGATAAAGGGGTAGAAAATAAAACATCACTATGTAACGGTGCTCCGAAAACCCGGTAAAAAATAAAAGTTAACACTTATAATAAATATGAAATCATTTCAATGTTTATTCGCATCGCAGAAAGGATAAACAAGCATTTTTATCCCAAAATTAACTTTTATAGTTTTATTTATTTGTTTTCTTTTAATTCATACAATTATGATTTTCCTGAGCGAACTGCTTATAATAAAAACAAGGTGAGGATAGCGATTAGTAAACCAATCACAATGCTTCGCAACGTCTTAGAAAATATAATTGATATTGCTTTCATTTCCTTATTATTATAAATGTGATTGTTGGGAATGCAAAAGGCGCAATTGTTGCGATTATTGTGATTGTTGTGAGTG
>JAFIDM010084130.1:88434-169019 GCA_023159025.1 Thereuonema tuberculata | reverse complement strand
CAGTTGGAGGAGCCGGGTTCAATCCCAAGCGAAGGTCAGAGATTTCTCCCAGATTATTCCCCTCCCCCCCAAAAAGACCCTAGTATTGAACAGCTATCTATAATGGAACTAACTACTGGTATTGTAGGGTTTAAGAGCTGGCTGCCTATACCATTCTGAATTACATTTTGAAATTATTTTTACTTTTATGTTTTAATTTTTATTTGAAAATTTTTAATTTTTTTTGAAATTGTTATGCTATTAAAAGAATTAACAAGTAATTACTCGATTGTAAGCATCCCAAGATTTTAAATTTAAATAATACATAAAAAATTAATAGATAAAAAAGAAATGTGAAATTTTCTCTAATAAAATGTTTGATTTTAGCTGGTTAGCAAATTCATTTTGTTTCGACAAAAATAGACTGAAATAAGTACACTTAATATACTAAAAAAAATACACAGAGAAAAAAACTTATAGAAATTATGTTTAGTTTTGATGCAATTAATTGATTATGCATTGGTTCACAAACAATATAATGTGCGTGTATGTTCCTTATTGTGATGTTAAACTTAAGTTCCGCACGTTAAACTTGTGTTTAAATATAATGGGTTTGTTAAGAATTTCTACAATTGTAAAGAAATGGACAGAAGAAAGCGAACAAAGAGTACTTTATTTTCGGTATATAACTAAACGGCAAATCCAAACCGATTATACATCAAATTGCAGTTATATGGATTTACCATATTTTTTTATATCCAAAATCTTGTTTTTTTAATAATTATCTGTTATGATTTGCATGTGCACCATAACAGATAATGAGCAGACGCAGGATGTGCAACCAAGATTATTGTTATAATGTATAATCTAACGTAATAACTGCATTCGAATTCATTTTGAAAAATCTTTATTTAGCTTTACATGAATAAACTTTATTTAAATTTTAATTGGGGTTATTTTGTATTTACTGCTATGTTTTAAATCGAGAGATAAATTTTCTTGCGAAATATTTTAATGTCATGTATTGCAAGTTTAATTACTAATAAAGTTAAAAGTTAAAGATGCCTACGATCCGGCCTATGCAGGCCGCAGGAGGTAAGGCACCCAACGTACTTGCCCAACCCGACGCCCGCCCGCCTTTAACCACCGGGAAAGAAACCCGGTACGCATTCTATAAAGTGCTGGGCAAATCCTAGGACCCGTTTGGAGGAGAAAGGAGCGTGGAAAAATTCCCGCCTTTCGCCGAGGCCGGGAATCGAACCCACTTCCTCCAACCCGCAGCCATGCGGCCTTAACCACTTGGCTACCCGGCCCTTTATAATTCGTCTTATTTAATTTGAATTTTGAATTTGATAGTGGACTAGATGTCTAGATTTTTTTTTATATTTTTATTGATAAATTCTTTAAATCTATATTTTGTTTTAAGGTAAAATATCTGTATAATAAGAGGAAAAAAAAGGGAAACTCATGTTTAAGAAAGTTTCTGATTTTAGAATGCTGGTTTTTAAGTAAATTTTAGTATTTACTTTTTGATCCTTATGTATATTTCTTATTAAAGAATTTTAATTACTTTAATACATTACTTTAGCTTCCATTGCGATATGGATATAATAATTAATGCTCCTATTTCCTTATTAAGCTCTTTGAATTTATTACCCTATTGCAACCATTCTCCTCTCCATCCACGATAAACAAAGTTAAAGAGAAGGATAGTTAAAAGAGTAGCAGTCGATATACAAACGTATGGATTCAAGTTGGCTGGTTAAAGCAAATACGAACATTGCTGTAAAAAGAAGGCAGTTTCTTTTCTTATGTCGATATACATATTATAAACATTACCAAAAAGTTATATATCCTCCCTTGACACTTTCTCAGTAAAAAGCAAAGGTGATGCCCTCTCACATCAATGATGGGTTCATCGTCAGATTACATTTTTACCATATTAGTCTTTTCCACTTTGTAATATGGTAAATCTGTCCGTCTTAACAGAATTCTCAGCATATGTTCATCAATGTGCTATTTTTTTAGATCTGTTTTTGTATGTGGTAAGCAGGGAAGCAGAACAGAACGACCTTTAAGATTTATTGTGCTACCTTCATGAAAAGAAGGACAGACGGAGAAAAAATGGCGGAAGTAATGCAGGAGAAATGGGAAAACCCGAGAAACCCATCCAAGAGAGGATCATCTTTCATGACATGCATGAAAAACTTAACACCTATATTGAACGGTGACAGGTCTTTCATCTTTGAAAAGGCCAACATCGGGGACCTCAGATCTGTTGCTCTTATCCTCTTGCATGCCACTAAATGCCCCGTAATACAATTTCAAGAAGCTGTCAAGTATTTTTTTGTTATGATTGTCCATCTTTCCCTATTATCCAATGACTTACTATTAGAATAAACAGAAGGATTTAAGCTCCATCATACCTTTCTGGCTTCTCAACCATTCCATAGTTTTTTATAATATTGGAATAACATGGAAAAAACATTTTTCCTCAAAAGTTTATCACTCAATCGAGAAAAACAATGAACCGTAAAGAGAACGGTGACAGCTCAGGGTGCAAATCCTTTTCTTGTTGCGTAATTTGTGCGTGTTTCATTCATTGTTTTTCTCCGTTAGTTCACTCCGCATGTTAAAGAACGTTTACTAGTTTATCTCCTACTTTAGAAACGAAAGATTTCAGAAATAGCAAAATATAATTTAACTTTCTAGCGATCATTGAAATTTGATAAACGAAAAGATAGAATTGTTAAATTTTAACTTACTAATTGATAAATTAAAATAATTACTGAGTTGCTTTTCTATTAAGTAATATTGGACGATTTTGATTGACTGCTGACTTAGAAACTGTGTGGTTTTGATTCTTAGAGTATAGATAAAATTGGAAGATGTAGTAAGCGTAATAAATTTAAGATTAATAAATTAAGCATAGTAGTAATTAATATGAAGCTTCTCTGTAAATTTCTAATAACTCAAATAAATAAGAAATGTGGTGATACAACCTATTATCTTAATTATTCTAATGTTATTTCTGATCCATTATTCAATATAATATTAGAATTAATTTAATAAATTGTTAAAATTACTGTACTTAAATAATTTATATATTATATTTTAGGCCTCCCAGCATTTGAAAACAATCAATAAAATAAATTTTTCATATTCCAATTTCTCTCCAGAATTTCATAGACAGGTTAGTAGACACTTGACTATTCAAAAATTAAATTAATTACAAAACTGAAGTTTCCTGAGAAATGTCAATGCCATAAATATTCATATTAAATGTAGATAAACATGGCTGAAAAAAAAAGTCTTTTTTTTCTTGAAAGGAATTTATGAGAACGATTCACAAAATATCTATATATATATCAGAAAAATAAAAAATTGTCTTCCAACTGATTGTGTGCTGGTCTGCCCAAACGTATTAAGGTGAAGAACTTTCCTGGATTTATTAAAAGATGTTTATGTTTCAAAATGATGTAAAAAGATAGTTTTGATGAAGAAACAAAGGGACTTTATATGTACTGTCCACATTAATCATCAAAAATTAAGCTGGTACACGTTAATAAGACACAAAAAAACTTTTTGTCATAAACAGATACAACTACTGTAGTTGCGGATTAACAAGAAGAGAACTCTTCTTCAGGTGAAGGTGTTAAGCCGAAACTAGTTGTATCAATTTATGATTAAATCTTTATTAGTGTCTTATTCAGGTGTACCAGCTTAATTTTTGATGATAGTCTTCGTTTTTTGTTTAAATAAGTCTCAGAAATTTCATTCCTAGAAAACTCTTACCACTTCACAAGTCCTAATTCATGAAGAAAGACTTCTGTCACCATCAGCCATTTTATTATTTAAATTTAAACATTGTTTAAAAGTGTAATGTTATTGATTTTAACTATTCTTAATATTAATTCCTGCACAATCAAGATCTCAAAATTTATTCCTGCACTTCTTATCAAAAATAAATTTAGAAATGCAGTTCTAAAGATCTAAGATCTTCAGAATCAAAGAATAAGACTGAAGAGTGAAACCAAATTTTTCTTAAGTGACATCCCAGAACAGTTGTTTCACGCTCTTTGGAGATTATCAGCTAGTAGTATTCTACAGCAAACAGTGAGATCTTGGACTAGAGGATAATAGGAGCAATCCTTGGAATAAATACGGAGTTTCCAAAATAAAATAAGCAGCAATAAATTCACAATAAAAGATAGGTAGGATTTACTTGAGGCATTCCACAGGCCTCAAATAAATTCCCGAAGCACATTAAAAAGCGCATAAAAATATTCATAAAACATCAATAGGTGAGACCAAGTGTTTATTAGTTACATCCTAGAATAGCTGCTTATTGAAATTTTTTGACCCATCTGTTATAGTGAATTTACTGTTGCTTTTTCTAATCCAGTTCCACTTTGATTCCCACGAATTAAGATACATTCTGGAAATTGAAAGAAAGAGACATACCATTTCTTTCCTTTCTATTGCTGTATTTTGTTCTGGGTTTTTAGAAATATTAAGATGACTATCAAGAAAGAAGACAATAATGTAATAATAACTAATTTTCTATTAAGTAACAAATACCTTTATCTCTATTCTTTATCTAAACCGATATTTCGTCTTTTTTTTTGCAAAAGACTTCTTCAGGTTTAGAGAAAAAGAACTCCGTCGTCTTCCTCACAAAGCGTTATAAATACAATATTAAAAATTTACCATTTAGCAATTATTTGCATAAAATTTACTTATTACTATTTACATGGTGTGTCTTTGTTGAAAACATTAATAAACAAATAATTGAATACTAATCGCAAGCAAATATTATTTCAAACATATAATATTTCAAGACAAATTTACAAATATTTGTTTCTTTTTTCTTTGTTTTCTATATATTTCTAAAAATATCCAAACATTACTTTAGTAACTTTTAGAATCTTCTTTTTGGTCATACATGGTTTCCAATTTATGAAACATTTATTTTATCATAAGGCGTTCATTTTCTTCTTGTGTTTCATAGACCACCTCTACTATGGGGTCTGGATTGTACTGCTTTTCTTCACTGAGTTCGGCCCAATCAGATACTCTTCTTTTTTGTATTTATATGCTCTATTGTTATTACAAAAGCAACACAATCGAGACTTCATAGTAGAGTGGTCTGTCAAACACAAGAAGGAAATGAACGCCTTACGGTAGAATCATGTTTCATAAATTGGAAATTAGGTATGAACAAAGAGAATGTTCTAAAAGTTTATACAATAAAATTTTAATATTTCAAGAAATATTTGGAAAACAAAGAAAACTGAAAATTTACTTGTAAATTTGTTTTGCAATAATATTTGTTTGAAATAATAGTTCCTTGTGATTAGTATCAAATTATGTATTTATTAATGTTATTATTTTCAACAAAGACACCATGTAAAAAGTAATGAATAAATTCTATTCAAATCATCAGACTCACTGATGATGTCTCGCTAGCGAGCGGAAACTAGTTTGGTTTTTAATGTTTTAAATGTTTTAATTTTAAATTTTTAACTTAATTTTTTATACTTGTGTGTAGGCTATTTAGAACTTTAAAAAAAAATTATATTCAAATGATTGTTAAATGTTAAATTTTAAATATTCATAACGCTTTGTGAGGAAGAAGACAGAGTTCTTTTCCTCTAATCCTGAAGAAATCTTTTGCTAAAAAAAAGACGAAATATCGATGTAGATAAAGGATAGAGATAAATCTATTTGTTATACTTAATAGAAGATTATAATCTATATATTATACGAATGAATTTTAATAATATATTAATTAAATCTTTATCATTATCATTATTATTATTATTATTATTATTAATATATCGAAAAAATTTCAAACCATGGGTTTCTTGAGCCAGCTAAGACAATATGGCGGGTCAAGGACCAAAACACATATTGCCAAGTGTATATAAAAAAAGAGAAAAGTTTGGAAGAATAGTTAGGGATGTGTGCTTGTGTCCATAAATTTTCGAACAATGCATGTTGTGTTGAGTACCACAGCCTTCTGGAGTGCATAATGTTTTTATGAAGTCCTAGTGTGTTGAGGCTGTGGTGCAATGTGTGAGGCACCAGACCAGTAGCGGACAGGATGATGGGTACAACATTTACTCTGTCCTGCCTCCATTGCTTCTGGAGCTCGTGTGCTAGATATGTGTATTTACTTATCTTGTCAGCGCGAGTTTTCTGCATGTTCTTGCTGATGGGAACTGCAATATCAATGAGATAGGTCTGTTTGTTGATCTTATCAACAAGTGTAATGTCAGGTCTGTTGTGATGTATAGTTTTGTCTGTGTGAATGGGATGGTCACAGTATAGCTTGTGTGAGGGTGACTCTAGTACGCTTTGTGGTGGGTACTTGTAGTAGGGGACCGTGTTCTTATAAGTGAGTGTTTGTGTGCTAGCTGTTGATGAACGATCGACACTACCTGATTGTGTCGGTGGAGGTAGTCTGTTTGGGACAGAAGGGGACAGCCTGATATTATGTGGTCGATCGTCCCATGTTAAGTGTGGCACTTCCTGCATCTGTCGTCGTGTGTGTTTGCGTCATGTAGAATATGTTTCTTGTATTTGAGTGTGGGGATGACTTGGTCCTGTATCGCGATCATGAACCCTTCGGTCTCCCCAAACAGCTCACCACTCGTCAGCCATCTTTTCGACGCTTCCATGTCGACTTGAGGTTGGCTGAGTTCGTGCCGATGTCTGCCATGGAGTTCCTTTCGGGCCCATGATTCACGCAGCTGCTGTGTGTGGGTGTCGGGAGTAGTGAGTGTTAGAGAAGGGTTTGCAAGGTCCAGGGGTGTGAAGTGTGTGTCAGCCTTGACAATGGCTGATTGGAGTGAGGAGTGTTGTGCTCTTTGGTGGAAGTGTTCCGTAAGTGTGTGTACTTGTTTTTCGTGTAGGGTGATGAGATTGATGAGTCCTAGGCCTCCCTCCTTGCGGGGAAGAGTCATCCTTTTCGTAGCGGACTTGGGGTGGTGCATGTTATGTTTCGTGAATGTGGTGCGTGTTGTGCGTTGTAGTGCTTCGAGGTCAGTGTTTGTCCATGAAATTATGCCGAACGAATATGTTAATGTGGGGACGGCAAAAGTGTTAATAGCTTTAATTTTATTTCTGGCATTGAGTTGTGTTTTGAGGATGTTGTGAACGCGAGCACAGTATGTTTTCTTGAGTGCGTTTTTGATGTTTGCGTTTTCAATGACGCGCGCTTGCTGGAAGCCCAGGTACTTGTAGGTCTCTCCCTCTTCCATGGATTGGATGGCCAACCCATCCAAGTTCAAAACCCTCCAAATTCGAAGTCTTCCCGCGTGTTATATGTAGCTTGCGGCATTTTTCAATTCCAAATTCCATCCCAATGTCTTTGGTGAACTGTGTTGTGACTTATAGTAAATTAGTAAGTTGTGCTTTGTTTGTGGCGTAGAGTTTAATATCATCCATGTAGAGTAAGTGTGTGATTTTGTATGGTGTCAGAGTGCCTGAGATAAGCCTGTAACCGTGTTTTGTGTTGTCTAGCATGTGGCTTAATGGATTCAAGGCGAGGCAGAACCAAAGAGGACTCAAGAAATCTCCCTGGAAAATACCTCTCCTTCTGGGAATGGGGACTGTAGTGATGGAGGTGTTGGAGGTGCGTAGGTGTAATGTTGTGTTCCAACTCTTCATCCTGGCATCCAAGAAAATGCCGTGATCTTGGGGCGTACTTTTAGAGATGAAGAGTGTGTAAAAGCCAGGAATGGGGGACTGAGTCAAATGCCTTCTTGTAGTCGATGTACGCGATGTGTAAGTTCTTATTCTTCACGCGCGCCTGCCTCAGGATTACAGAGTCAATAAGGAGTTGCTCCTTACAGCCCTGGGAATTCCTGCGACAGCCCTTCTGCTGTTCGGAAAGAATGTTATGTGTCTCGATGTGTGTGTAAATTTTGTCTGCAAGGCAGGAGGTGAGGAGTTTGTAAAATGTGGGGAGGCAAGTGATTGGACGGTAGTTAGCAGGGTGTGCTGTTTCAGTGTTCTTGCTCTGTAGGTAAGTGACACCCTGTGTGAGGAAACGAGGCATATGTTCTGGGTGCTGGATTATGTCACTGAGTGCAACAGCTAGCTTTCCATGCAGGGACGTGAACCTCTTGATCCAGAAGTTCTGAACGCCATCTGCACCAGGAGCCTTCCAATTGTGTGCATGTTTTAGTGCTGTCTGTATGTCTGCGAGAGTAATATCATGAAAGGACAGGAAGGGTAAGTGTTCAGCGAGTTGTTCTTCCTCTGTGATCCATGGTGCTTTGCCATTGTGGGGGATGGGGTTGGACCACAGAGACGACCAGTATTCATGTAATGCCTTGCTGGTGGGTGTGTTTGTGTTGAGTGCAGTGGAGGGAGATGACAGGGATCTGTAGAATTTTTCCTCATTGTATTGGAAAATGTTGTTCTGTTGTTTGCGTAGAGTGCACTGTTTATATCTTTATAATCTTTTTGCAAGAGTTTTGGTTTTAGTGTGTCGAGATGTTCCTGAACCTGGTTATGATGGTTTGAGTGTGAAGGGCGAGTGTTTATGTGCTTGAATATCTTCCTGACCTGAGACATAAGTTTCTTTGTTTTGTTTCCTGCACTGTATTGTGTGAGCCTGGCTATGTCTCCTCTGAGGTCGCTGATGCGGCCCTCAAGGCGATGTCTCCAAGGAGGATGTATTCTTGTGACCGTGCAGTTGTAGATATGTGGTGTTGTTTGATTCCAAGTGCCCGAATGATTCCCTGTGCCGCGCAGTAGAGTGTTGTATGGATGTCTTCTATTGTTTGGATATTGTCAAGGTGTTGTGGGATAGTGTGTGTATTGAGATGGTATATGACTTTGGCGAGTTCTTTTGATGTGTGTACTTTGGGGAGTGGAGGTCTGAGTGTGGGGTCTGTGCCTGTATATTGTGCTAGTGCGGTGTAGAAATTATCATGTGCTGCATGTTGTATGTCATTAGTTATATTGTTGGGGAATGTGGACTGAGGGGTAAAGATTGCGTCTGTGTTTGTCATAAAGGAAATGTCTTCTGGTGGGGTGGGGTGTGGTGTCCTGTGGCTGGTTTCAGCGACCTCTTCCCTAATTTGTGTAAGTATGCATTGAGGAATAAGATTGTTTACTACTATAGAACTTCGCTGATCCGCTATCCACTGTTCGCTAAGCCCTAACGATGGATAACGTGTGGTGAATGCATGCTGTAGTGCCTGTCTGTATCCTGTGAGTTGAGTCCCTAACTGTGTAACAGTGTAGAAGTCAGGCATAAGACCCTGGTTCATCTGTGATGACCATCGGATGAGCTGGCATGGTTTCCCAGTCTTGGTGGTCGCCTGCTCTGACACAGACAAAACACTTTCGACTGTTCGGGCTGGATGGTGTTGCCCAGGCATTGTGGTAGCCATACTACAGGATGGGGTGCCACTTTCTCCACCACCACCTGCGGGAGACAGTAGTATATTTTTCGAACGGAGGCCTCTGCCTAACCCCCGAACGCGGGTGACTTTATCCTGCGCCACACCCGATGCAGCATGATCTATATTAGAACGAGTTCTCATCATGGATGGTTGGACCCTTTAGCATACCCTAAAGCTAGTGTAGTTCCCACCCCCACCGCGAGGAGGTAGGGTCCATGGGGGCTTATTATTATTATTATTATTATTATTATTATTATTATTATTATTATTATTATTATTATATACTCACAGAGACTTGATGAAAAAAAAATGATACTCCTTTTCTTTGTACTTTTAATGTCTTGTATTCATCTAGAACGTCTCCTATGCTTAGATTTGCGTCACGGCTTTGCTTTTAATATTATCCCTGCAATAAAGTCTGTTTAAAATAAAAAGACCATGTAATTTTCAAGTTAATAGTTAAGTAGTTTCTTCAAAATTTCAGTAGATTGTGCTGACGTTTACTTTTTTATTTTTATTTTTTTTCATAGATTCAGTTATTTGTCCTCAAATTAACTGGTCGGCCACTGGATCTAAATGTTTTAGGCTACTTTAGTCTTCAGAAACGATTGATTACATCAGTAAGTCATGTACTTGTGATTAATAAATTGGAAAATTAAAATGTTTATAGATAATAAATAGATGCTAATACAGATTGTTATCTTTTAAGATTGTTTTCTTGATTGCTGAAGACTTGCCTTTAAAAACCAAGATAGAGTGATGTAAATAAGCATGTCTTTTAAAAGGACACCCTTACTTCATACTCAATTGAACATTAACATTAAGTTAATATAGAAAAAAAATCCTTGACAATAACGTTATTTATTTGAATTAAATTTGCGAAAATCTTACTCTTCAATTCTTATCAATGCATAATTTGTGACAAATTTTCTTCATTCATCGGTTATGACACTTCACGTAAATAATATTATTTAAAAAAATAAAAACAAAAAGAAAACCCGCCCCACTAAGAAGCGTCTCTCATCAGGGAACCAACCTATCTCCCACTTATTAAGGTAGCCACTGCCCTATATACGGTACTGCCTACAGCTTTGTGGACAATCCTAAATGATGTCTTATGCAATTCTTTTTCATCAATGAATGTAAAAACCACAATCGCACAAACCTTTTTTTTTAAACTTAGTAAAAATGACAAATGCTAGCACAAAATTTTAAAATAATAAAGAAATGATCTTTATAATTACAGAATATGAGATAGAAACAAGAAAACAATTCAAACACGAACAAACTATTGATAGATAATTCTTGATACAGTACCTTATCCCCTTTTTATTATATCCTTAAAATGAATGAAAATAAGTAAGTCAGAATATAAAATAGAAATTAAAAAGCAAAATTAGAAATTCTAAGAAATCTCTTAAAAATATATTTGAACAAGGAATTTCATTTTAAAATAAACAAAAAATATGTGTATTCTCTTCCGAATTAAATTTGTGATTTTGATTTTTACCCCCACAGATTGTGGCTACTGTTGTCAGCTACTGCATAATCCTTATACAATTCCAACAGAGTGCAGAAGAAGACTTGGAACAGAATAATGGAACAACAACTAAAGATTGAATTGAACAAAATGGTCAAATCAATAATTTTGCATCACCATTTTGCTTGTTTCTTTTTTCAACTAATTTTGCTTTTTTTTTAGCAACGAGCTTTAAAAGTTATATTCAAATCATGTAGATTAGATACAAATTAGCAAGTGAATGCTATCAATGAAAACGTCACATTGTGATAAATTATTATTTTGCATAAATTACTTTGATTTCTTATTGATTGACTTTAAATTTATCCAAACTTTTAAATCAAATTTTGACAGTTTTATTGTGGTTTGATTGTATTAGTGTTATTTTAACCATTATCTTTTATGAGTTTAATTCAAATTACCCATCATTACAAAACATGTGATTAATGATTAATCAATCACAACTTTGTAAATAATATTTAAACTGTTGTGTTTAGCGGAAGAAAGCAGTAACCAGTATAGTAGCTAGTTAAGTTTCAACCGTTTTAAGATTTTCTCTTTTATACCTTTAGTGGAATTTTCAAAATTTTATTTTATAATACATTGACACAGTGAAAATAATTTTTTTGCACAAAAATTTATGACTTACAATAAATTGAATTTATTTTAATACCCAAAAACGAACTAATATTGGTAAATCATAAATATTTTTTTTTTTTTCCCCTCTTCTCATCCCCGCAATAACATAGAACTCTTTTCAATATAAAACTATAATATGAAAATATAAAACTATTTTCAAATCGTGTAGTTCTTTATATTTTAAACTTTATTTATTTATTTACTTATTTACTTATTTATTTATTTATTTTCCCTTTTTTCTCTCCCAATCAACAAGATAATCCCGCAATATCCCTTTCCGATTTTCCTTACCCATGCATCACCCCCATTAAGTAAGGAAACTTGTCTAATCTCACCCCATCGCCAAATTTCCCAACATGCACCCCTTTGTTTCTCACACACACGTTAGTGTCATTTCTGTTTTCTTGTGTCAAGTTCTCACATTGAAGATGGTCTCCCGTGGGAGATTGAAACCGTCGGTGGTAAATTAATTTTTTTTTACATGTCTTTATTATAATTGTCCTCCTTGTGCATTTTCTTGTTTTTACCTCATTTACTAATTTTTACTCTTTGCACTTTAAACTATCCACACCGTAGATTTTTTCGTGTTTCTTTAGTTGCAGAATTTAATAAAATAATAGCGGAAAAAATAACTCATATATTAGCTTTACTTCTTGATATATTGTTCTCTATTTACTAACTCAGAATAAACAAAAAGTTAGCCCTTTGGAAACAAATGCTAGTAAAATATTTCAAGATAAACCTCACTGATGAAATAAGAATAGAAAATTAAATAAACAATATTAGGAATAACATTGGTAGAATGACTCAAAAAACTAAAAGAAACATAAAATCTAAGAAAACAGATAGGAAAATACAAACCATTGTTGATCACTACAAAGAAACTAACTTACAAATACTATTAGATACATTCAAATAGAAATTACAAGCATAGCCAAAAGGCTAAGAAAAGTAACGACAGAAGAAGTCACAAAGCAATATTTACTTCAAATCCCCCCCCCCCAAAAAAAAAAATCTTTCTATCAAATTTTATCTCTACGGATAAAAATAATATTTGTCATTCAAATTAAGCAATCCAGAGTACAATCCTAAGGAACAGGTAACTTCAATTGACTTTAAAACAGAAACCTGGAAAAACAAAACCTTCAATGGAAAATAGCCGTATGAACTCTCACAGCTACATTTTGCTAAACAAGCTTCTAATAAATGGCTTAAAAAGGTCAAGTCTTTGCCGAAACAAAAGGTTTGTAATTGGAATACAGGCTCAGGTAATAAAAACTCAAGAGTTACCTGAAACATATCTTATAGGATTCGATGACAGTCGAAAATAATGATGACACTTAAAAAGATTATATTACAAGAGAATGAAATGTCCTTACACCCACTGAATATACTTTAAATACATGACAAATTTGTTTATAACATGTTCTGTAAACAAATAAGCCAAGCCCTCGCTATAAATCACAACCTTGTAGAAAAAACTATACCATGATATATCTATCTATCTATCTATAGATTTATATATATAAACCCAACACAATTCTAGAAAGCAGAACTTATAATAGCTACATGTAAAAGAATAGCTTATCCATAAAGAATGTCTTAACCCTAAAGTTGCATTTCACTATTTGGTCCCACAGGTGTTGGGATGTTGGAATACTTGAATCGCTACTAATGTATTCAGGAAATTCCAATGCACATCAAGTTCGATACATTTCTGTAATAATGTAGAACTTGATGAATAATTTACATGCTTTGTTTGCTTCGTATGTTAAAACTTAATGCCTGATTAAACTTTGTTGAAGTTTTTAATATTCTCTGATTATATTAATAACTTAATGAAAAAAACATTACGCTTCATTACCATTACGTTGATTGTAGGCAGAACAGTTACTCAAACTTCCATTTTTTTATTATCAAAATCAATTTATAAAAAAGCCTACTTTTAATTTATTGAACATACATTCATTACTAAAGAAAGTTTCTGGTATGATTAATGATTTCCTCAAATGTTTAAACAAAATATAAAAATGGTAAATGTACTTGATCTTTGACATAGATGCATTTTAGTCTTCCGATCCATTAGTCGTTCCATGTAAGAAAATCAATAATTATTCTTTTTACTTTCTTTACGGCGTCCACTACTCTTACCTTTAAAATTTCTGATTGCATATTTTCGTCCTTATTACAAAATTTATTGATTTTTTTTTTTTAACATTCACAGATTTTGCAATAAGAAAATAGTAACCACAAACCCAAACGACCATGTACAATTTGCATCTTTTTTGCACCATTCGGGCTACTCTGAATAAGTGGTCAGTGGCCAATTTAAACCGGAATTAACCCCACTGGGGTGAGAATATCGTATCTCTTCTCCTCTTACTCGATTAAGTATAGATAGATCTCAATTTGTCCAAATACCACTGCTATTCTGATCCCGTCAGTGGCCACCTAAAACTGGAAAGTGTCTTTGGACTCGCAGTCCCAAAACAATGGGAAATCCAATATGGAGAGCGGCACTTCTAAAGCTCCGATTCCCGGTTTGGGCTGTCAGACACATACACCGAAGCGGGAACTCTAATAACTCCTCCATACTAAAAATAGCTGAAAATGACTACATTATCATAGTAATTTATCGAAATTCATATTTCTAAAACATTTAAATAAATATTATCAGTTGGTTTTTTTTATTACATTAGTTATCAGAATTTTTCATAATCATTATTTATTTTTATAGCGCCGTTAATTCTTCGATTTACTTAAATATTCATTACTTTAAGATTTACTTAAAGAATTTATTTAAAGATTTTCTTATTTTCATGTTAAATTATGTTAAATTTCATGGTAAATCCTGGCTTAATTATCTTATTTTGTTCACGATTGTCTAAATAATTCTATTAATATTAAACAAAAAAAGCACACAATACCGCGGTTAAAAAAGTATTTAAATAATAGTAAAGTAAATGAAAATACTGATGACAATTGTAAAAAGAATAATTCCCCAATTAAAATGGGGGTGGCTAAAAATAAGTACACTATAAAAGTAATGTCTCGAATTATATATTTTTAAAACATTTAAATAAATGTTATCAGTTCGATAATATTTATCAAGTGACGGTGTTTTTAATATAAATGCTAATACATATTGCAGGATTTAAGAGTCATAAATCAAATATGTACAATAATAACGAAGGCTTTTCGTTGATTAATAATCTATTCAATTCCAAGTTTGATTTTTCCTGTTTCTGTCCTTATTTTTTGTTATTATATGTATTATCTTATAATTGTAATCAACAACAATTTTCGTCTTCAATTATCAAAAAAAATAAACAAAAAAACCCTTAAACATCATTGATAAATAAATCTCCAAGATAAAGAATACTGCTATACAAATAAATAAGAAGGGAATGTCTCTAATAATATCCTTTAAATAATGTACTAGTCTAGGAGGGATTTTCTCATTTTGGGTAAGATTGAGTTAATTTGTCGGCTCGATTCCTTGGGCCTTCATTAGATGCTACATGGAGTTTCGAGCTGAACTGACCTGGAGTGAGAAAGTCTCTTATAGACGAGTACATTATTTAAATGTCGAATTATCTCGACATAATTCTCCTTCAGATCCAAGGAGAAATATATATATATGCTTAAAATATATTCAAGGAGTATTTTAGTACACAGGCAACTATCAATTATAATAGAGGAACTGGTTGTTCAGTAGCTACAGTTGCTTTTTTCATATTCTTTTCCTTTGTTTACTTTTCCTTAATTCCAATAAAAATATATTTAAAAATATGTCTGTTTTCACTATACAGTGGAACTTTGAATCATAAAAAGTAGATTAGATTAGATTAGATTATTGGTGGGATTAGGGTTCTTGACCCCATGCACGTCAACCTAAAAGATTTATTGTGCTCCCATTTTTGCATTGTTAGGGAGTTCCAATACCGGTGAACTTTATAACTTCCAGTATCTTACTTCCCAATCTTGCATCAAATTCATCTCCCGGCTGTTTGCCCTCAAATACCTTTCTTCTCCTAGGGTCCAAGGATTCGCAGTCCAGGATTAAGTGCTTGGCTGGGTCATTCCACATCAAATCACCCGATGAGTTCACCACACCATCACAGATTTTTATGAAAATTTATTTGCATATATAGAGTCATAAGGTAAGACATTCTGCAAAATATGCGATTTTTAGGTTAAATATTTGCCGAGATGTAAATTTTTGAACTTTTTTTTGTGCCACGCCCCTTTTTCGACGAATTTCCTTGAATATCTCATCTGCTAATCAATCAAATGGAACCAAATTTGTTTTCCCCATGTATTGTTTTATGCTGAATCCAAAAATTCCAACGAAATTAGTCTAGGTCAGTGTTTCTCAACCTGTGGGGCGCGCCTCCCTAGGGGGGCGCGAGCATATCGAGAAAAAAATCTTATTAAAAAACTAGATTTGGAGGGTTTTTTTTTTTTTGTTTTTTTTGTTGAACAGATAGGTTTGGAGGTTTTCTTTTTTTTTTTTTTTTTGTTGCTGAACAGATAGGTTTGGAGGTTATTTTTTTTTGGTTGAACAGATAGGTTTGGAGGTTGTTTTTTTTCTCGGGGGGCGCGATGAGAGTTGTGATTGAAAATTGGGTCGCAAGTACTAAAAGGTTGAGAAACACTGGTCTAGGTCTAATAGTTTTGTAGTAATAGACAACATGTAAGCATTTAGGAAAAAATTTAAATGGCCATGTGGGACAACATTTAAAAATTTGAGATTTTAACTCAAGTCTAAAAAAGGTCTAAGGTAACTGATAAAAAAAAATCAAGAGGGTGTTTTGCTCCTGAGCTTAGAAAAAAAATCGCAAAGTTGGTAGTCTTTTTCGAATCGCATAAATGAAATATTCAAAAATTATTACTTTGTCAATGCATATTTAATTAGTAAATTCAAGTTATCCCTTGCTTTAGTCACAACTCTGTAAGCAGTAAATCTCACTTATAACAGGTAATAACCCAGGTAAAACCCATATTTTCAAACTGAAGACTCACCATCGCCGACCGCCAAAGCTAGACACCGTAGGCCTAACATAGCTATGTTAAATACGTCAAAAAAGGAGCGTGGCACCAAAAAAAAAAAACTTCAAAAATTTATATCTCGGCAAATATTTGACCTAAAAATCGCATATTTTGCAGAATGTCTTATCATATGACTCTATATATGCAAATAAATTTTCATAAAAATCTGTGATGGTGTGGCGAACTCATCGGGTGATTTGATGTGGAATGACCCGGCTGTCTCCGGCGACTGCCCGCATAATCTGCAGCTGATGTCTTCTTGAAGTAGACCTACTACTGTCAGATGTTTCCTGAAGTGGCATCATAAAAAGTAAATGCTTTACAAAAAAAAATCCGTTAACAAGATTAAATGCTTTCCAAAGAAATATTCGCCGAAAAAAAACCTTGTCTAATGTCCATATATTCATATATCACGATAGATCTACTAATGCTTGATATGTAGGAGGCAATGTTACAAAAATCAAAATTACAGATTGGCCAAGCAACGAGGAATAAAACTGCTATTCAATACTTTTACTTACAAAAACTTCCTAAAAGAACTTGAAGTCTATTTTCCTTAAATCAGACTCCTTTTTTAATTGTCTGTGTGTGTGCATGTGTGTTTATTTTAATCCCCAAAATAATACAAACAACAAATCTCGAAATATTTTTTTTTTAAATCATAATGCCTACTGAATATAAACAATTGAATTTTTCATTTTCTGAAAGAATTTATTAAATATAGGCATCATGATTTGCAACGCTTTACATTTGAGACACTCCTTCAACTGCCTTAGCACATGAAGACTTGAGACACTCTTCAACTGCCTTAGCATATTCTTTAATATCTTGGCAATATTACGCAAAACTAAAATCGTGTTGCTTTTTCAAGCCTTTTTTCAATAATAACCTGAGTTTTCTTTTTCTTAGGAAGAAGATTAGGACATCATTAAGGACTATTATTTTAAATAACGTATTACGAAATATTTAATATAATTGAAGAGCCTGAACTTCTTATTATTATTTTGTAAGGGGACACATGATTCTGTTAGTATTAAGTTGGGTGTATTATTGAGAAAAAGAAAATTCCATTTATTATTAAAAAAAGGCTTGAAAACGAAAAACGATTTTAGTTTTGCGAAATATTGCCAAGATATTAAAGAAGAGTTTTAAGATGATGTAGTATTGTAAAAAAACTTTTACTTTAAGCTACTGTAGCAATTCATTTAATAATATCTAAATTTTAACTCGACGCTGTAAGATGCCTCACAGATTGACGCTACTGGAATACAAAGATATAATTCTCCATTCTTTGTAAGAGATACTTTTGATAAAAGAAAGCAGTAAGGTTCATCACACTTCAACGTATCAAAATACTTGTTTACAAGAAAAAGACATTATGAAATCATCTAATTGCAGATGATAATTGCAGACAATGACATAAAAATTTGAAATAACAGACCTTGTCATATGTATCAGCTTATCCTGTTATTTCTTCTTCTCCCTGTAAGTATATATCAATTTTTACGTGTGTTAAAAAGTTTGACAATTAAAATTATATAAAAAACACACAAAGAATTAATAAAACATAATTACGTGGGGTCTTCTGCACAATAATTCACTTGAAGGTTCTACTTAAATACAAAAATTAAAAAATAATAACCAATGAAAAGGATTATTCAAATTAGCATCATTAGAAGTCAATTGGTAAGTTTTCAACCAATCCTGTCAAATCAAACCCTCTATTATTCAAAAAAGAAACCAAAAATAAAATAAAATAATATAAAATTAAGAATATAATGTCTATTTTTTGAAAACCCTTAATCATACATTCGTTAATTTTCTTTTCTTATCAATTTCATTTTTAATTCTTTTTTTATGTAAAGAAGAAAATTTTTCAAAATTATTGTTATTTAAATAATATTGGATATTGCCATTTGGAATAAAAGAATTATATGAACCTAACATTTTAATGAATAACGATTCTATTGCTTCTCTACCTATTTGGTTCTTACATTCATCTACAACAATGTATTCTTCAAAGCCTCCAATATGCCCTTTCTTATATGTGTGTCTGGCTATAAATGAACCATCAATATTACCCGTATTAATACAGCTACGGTGCTGCCCAAATCTTTTCTTTAAAGTTTGTCCACTATTTCCTATATAGAAACAATCTTCTTTAAGACAAGATACTAAATAAATACAGCCCTTTTTTTCCAACATATCTTTATTATTCCTTTCATGTTCGATAGGGTAAGTTAATTTATTGTCCAAAAAGTATCCCAGATTGATGTCTGTTCCTGAGAAAATCTTCTGTAATTGTTTATGTAATTATGGATGGAAATGAAAAGTGGCCCAAACAATACCATTCCTATCTTTTTTTGGCAATGGATTGTAAATATGCTGGACAGTTTTCGAAACAGTTTAGAATTTACTAATTTATCAGGATAGCCACAACCAAGAAAATCATTTTTAATTTTTGCTGTGTTTATTAAACAAGTTTTTCGAAGAACAAAGAGAAAAGGCTTTCCTTACTTTCATATTGATTAGATTTGATTTAGCTGAAGGCGGAATAGCCGAAGAATACAGAGTAATATTAACCCCCGATATTGGTTTTGTATATGGCTCAGTAATGATGCAATTGCTATCTATCTTAACCAATACATCAAGGAAAGGTAAACAACCTTCTTTATGTTTTTCAAGTGTAAATTTCAAATCATTATCAATGGAATTGAATTGATTCAAAAATAAATATTATCTTCTTAAGATACCAAAAACATTAAAACATCTTATAACTTCTTAGAAAAAATACTCAAAACACCTTTGGCGATATACTTAAAACTTTTACGTGTGTTGTTCATGTCTTTAGGAATCAAACACCAAGCCGACACACCTGCTTATTTTAGATAGTATATTTAAAACATAATTTAAAAATACAACGACCAAGGTTTCAGTCACTATAGCGTGACTATTTTCAAGTGAATTAGAATTACAATGTATCAACGTTTTATACAGAAAGAATTATTCAAAATACAGCGTGTTGCGTCATATGACGTGATCAGTCTTGATTTACATGTCTTCATCATCTTAAACCTCCTAGTGTTGGAAAGTTGAAGCTGCCTTGCGATCATCACATTGCCTCGTAGTGTTGTTGTGATGAGTTTTTTTTTTTTTTTTTTTTTTTTTTTTTCCCCCTCCTTCGTCTTCTCCTCTCTTCTTTTTTCATTGGACTATTGTGAAGGAACACACTGCTACCCTGGGTCGTGTATTGGTAAACAATTAAGATACTGCAACGAAAAAACTTATTAAAAATTATATTAAAAACAGAAAAGAAAATTAAAAAATTAAAAAATTTAAAAAATTTTAAATCCAACTTTATGGTTTAAGATAATTAATTTTTTTTTTTTTTTTTTTTTTCTCCTCATCTTCTTCTTGAAACCATATTCCGCCATAGTTGGTACGGTAAGCACCATTAGTTGTTAAAATAAAAAAGGATTCCATGCATTTTCTCATGAACTCCTTTTTGCAAAGGCCCATTACAATGGGTCGCTGTATGTCCACTATATGTTTGTTGTCCCTTGAATGCCGAAAAGTCAAATACTCTTTGTAGCCATTACGGATTGCCCTTTCATGCTCCGAGACCCGCTCCGCCATCGTTCGGCCGGTCTCCCCCACGTAAATACACGGTTCATCTAAACATTTGAGTCCATAAATAAGACCTTTCTTTTTGTCTCCTAGTACTGTGGTATTATTGTTGTTATTTATTGGGGCCCTCAAAAAATCTTTAATGGTATTATTAGCCGATGCTGTGAGCACCAATCCTGCTGGTCGAATAATCCTGCTCAATTTTGGAAAAAGGTCAGCATGATATTGTATTGAAACAAATGTCGTTTTCTTTCTTTCAACGGAACTGTCCCCATCATTACAGTAGTATTTCAACATAGCCCTTTTAAAATGTCTGTTAATAAACCATGTTGGGTATCCGTTCATGACTAGCATTTGTCTAATTACACCTATTTCATTATCAAAAGCTTCCAACGTGCTGCAATTCACAAAGGCCCTGCGTATAAACATAGAAACCAAGTTTATTTTAAAATTCAAAGGTAAGTATGACATGAAGTGAAGTAGAATCCCTGCCGCTGAAGGCTTTCTGTATACTGAGGTAATGAAAAAAATTTTTTTTTCCCTTCGTACGTATACATCAAGGAACGCAATCCCCTCGTCCTTTTCAAACTCAATATCAAATTCGATATTAGAACTGATTTGGGCAAATATGTCCCTGATCCCTAAGATTACACTTTTTTCAGCATAGCAAAAGATGTCATCTACATACCTGTGATAGGCTGGAATATGTACCTGTCCCAAGTGCAGTAAATTCAGAGCCGAATCCTCAATGTAAATCATAACCCACTCAGCCAGGGCTGCTGAAGCTCCTAGTCCCATAAATAGGCCCTCTATTTGTCTGTAAATGTTGCCGTTAAATACAAAAAACTGCATGGAGAACATTGCCTCAATGAGCGGTATAAGCTTATCAAAAATATCCTGCTGTACAAAGTTCCTGTAATATTTAGTTTTAATATGTTCCATGGCTAAACCAATCAAGTCCCGCGTTATAGATGTAAATAGTTGTTTCACATCCAATGAGAACATTTCATAATTATCACATGTATTGCAATTTACAATCCCCTTTGGCGATATTTATGTATAAAGTATGATTAAGACTTTGAAATATAAGTCGAAATAGCGCCAAAGGTGTTTTGAGTATTTTTTTTAAGAAGTTATAAGATGATTTCAAATAGTTTCCTCTACATCCTTTTTGGCAATTATAAAGATATCACCAACATATCTCTGGTAGAAATGTGTTGAGTTATCAAAAACAGTGAAATATAAATACTGCATAGAAATTTCGGCCAATATCATGGATGAAGTAAGACCTATGAACAATCCACAATTTTGTAAAACAATAGAACCATTCGCTGAAAAATTGGTTGGCAAATAAAAATTCAATCAAATAATTTAAATCCTGTTTATCTTTCGAGTCATCAAAATAAAAATCTAATACTTTGACTAAAAATGTATGATTAATAGAAGTAAAAAGGTCTTTCACATCTATAGACAATAAAGTACTATTATTTTTTTATTTAGATAAAACAATAGTAACATTAGTATTTTTACATAAATTCTTATAAGCTTTAATCTCCAAAGGTGATCAATTTCTACTTTGATGTTGACCTCTATCCCTCATCATTAAGGCCCTATTTGTCCGCGTATATTATTTTTTTTATCCTTATTCATTGAACTTTTATTTAAAGCAACCTCCGAAATGGCTACCATTCTATCTGCATTATTGGGAAAACTCAACATAATTATATCAAAAAGCCCCAAAGAAAACGTGGCTCAGACAGATTGAAGAGGACATCAAAAACCAATGACTGACTCTTGACGTGGCCACTGATTGCAAGAAATGGACAGATATTGTAAATAATCGAACCCTGTTACATCTACAGCAGTATATTGGCTGCCAAGTAAACCTGCAAACCAGCTAAGGACTGATGATGATGATGATGATGACATAACCTACAGATAGATCCTACACATATACGAATCTCTAGGACTGAACTATGTAATTTTATTAAAATAAAAAAAAAAATAGAATATTGTAAGAAATAAATTAAAATTCAGTTTATATTAGGATTTTTAGAAGGAAAAAATGAAATTTTTCTTTTTCTCATAAAAATATAAAATTTGACCAAAGTGTTTTAGCAACTATTTTATTTTATTGAACTCCTTATTAGCAATAGATGGAAGTTCTTCCATATGTACACAGCTAATAATCTATACTTGGGTTTTTTTGCTGACAACCATTAATTTACCATACATAATTCCAACCATTAATTACAATATATATATCGTGATGAACCCAGCCCACCTAATTTCCGATGTGGGTCTATTTCCTTTATAAGAGCCTTAAAAACAATTATTTTAAATGCCTGACTTCCGAGTAAGAAATTCGATTTGAGAACACTAATTGAAAGGTTAGGACATTGAGCCATCCGGCATTAGGAATTGCTGTCTGGGCCGAATACAGATGTAAGTTTCTAGATTCTCTTCATTAGTATTCGATTTTGAAAATTTATCGTTTTACAAATGAGTAATTTTTTTGTCTGTGTTTTTTGTTTCTAAGCTTTTATCCTGTATCACGATATCACACATTCACAAATTTTGATTTAACTTCGATTTCAAAGCTGGCTGCGGAATGTTAATTAATATTGCTAGCCATCAGTTGTTCTAAATAGTCCGTATAAGGATTCACCAATAACAACACGGTTGGTATTTTAGGATGGGTACTTTTTATTCAAAGTAATTTACATTGAGTGAAACTAAAGTTCAAACGACTGCGACTGCGGAGCTGGGGAGTCTTTCTCCAGACACTGGAAAACAAAAATAAAACAGTTCTCTGTGGCACTTGACCCGTTGAATTGAAGTCTTCTCCACCTCTCGTTGACAATCGGTTTTACTCTTCTACGCTGACTGGGGAATGACTTTCTCTCCCTGTTTCGTCGGCATCACTATCAAGCTTCTGATTAGCTGCTTCTCGATATTAACAGTGGTTTTTTACATAAAAACACTATCAATCTCCATCTGCTTGTCTGCACTGCTATCTGGATCCATGTGATCATGAATACCGCTTCACTGCTTAGCCCCTGTAGTAATTCCGAGGAGGCCTGGAATCACTTCTAGCTAGTGAGGGTTCGGACTAACTTCTTTGGCTTCGCCCAGAAACTAAGATTTGATTCTCTGATTTGGCTGCCACTGCTGCTCTGCTTTGCTCTGCTTTGATCAGCGTCTTCTGCTGTTGCTGAAGATGCCTTTCGCCGCGGTCGAACTTCTCTCTTCATCTCGGGAGTGGGAGACCAACTTGTGGCTAGCTGCTGCCAACGACGAACTGCCTCTCCATGCTTAAAGCGCTGTTGGCCGGCAACGCTTCCATTCGAACAAAACAAGGAGACACAGGAAGTATGCGGAACAGTCCATTATTGAGGATAGGGATATCACCCTATGCTAACAGTCAGGCATCAATACGTAAAATTAATTTAAGTGTGAATGGGAATTTTTTTCTATTTCAGGTTAAATATTTCGGCTTGGTACCTTCAGCTTTTTCTGTAAAAAGTTGAAATTTGGATAATTTCTTTACAATCTTTCGGTTATGAAAGTCAGACGCCAGCTCCAAACATTGATATGGATAAGCAACAGTGATACAACAGAGATAGGGAATTGTAATCTCTCAAGCAGGCTCAAGACATCAAGCCGAACTATTGAACAACATGGTTATACGCACATTGTATATTAAACAACCATAACAATAATAATAAATTCTTAGCCTATTTGATTAAAATCTAATCAGTTACTTTTACAGGCATTTTTGTTTCCCTGTATATACACATTTGCTTATTAATTTTACATTCAATATTTCAGTTTATTATCTTGCAGCTCTACAATATCGTTTTATTACTACTAAAAGTCAAATCACACTGTCCTTTTTTTCATCATAGTTCTGATCACTGATCCTATCATTGAAACTTTATGATAGTGTGATTTGCATCTATAGCCATTTCCATCACTGGTCCTATCATTGAAATAGCTTTAGAAACTGTTCTAAAATTTAGTTTCTTTCCGTGATAGGTAATTAGTGAGCATCCAATCAGAAGCGGCGAAACTTGGAGACCCTACAGCCGGTTGCAAAGCAGCCAGTCGGCGCCATTTTGACCACTTCTTCGATTGAATTAACTATCACAGTCAGAAGATCATCTTTCGAAAATAAACAATATTATTATTTAAATAAATTATTTCTCGATATAAATAGTGACCCCTCAATGACTAAAAACAAGAAAATAAAAAACAAGAACAAAATGTGGAATACAACTCCTTGGGCAACACTCCCGCTACCACAAGATATTTGACCACAAAAAAAAAAGGAAAAAAAATGTATAACAAACCATCTAAAGGTTAAAAGGAAAGCAATCAATTCAAATAAGAATGCCTTTTGAGTAGAGCTGAGACTCTGGAACGGCCGTTTCGAGCTTCTAGGCTCTCATCAGCCAGAGCTACTCAGCCAGTGCAAGACTCAACAGGCGTACGAGGAAAAGAATTGGGAATTTACGATGTAAACAGTTACCCCTCAATGACTAAAAACAAGAAAATAAAGAAAAAAGAACAAAATGTGGAATTCAAATCCTTGGGCAGCACTCCGGTTACCACAAATTTCCTATTCTACGGAAATTGAGTCGTCGAAAGACGATTTTAACCTCTAAAGTAAGATGAAATTTTCCGATTTCATTGATCCGATATTTAGAAAGCCTTTAATAAAAACGTTTCTTATTATAATTATTTGATCGCACATTAAAAAAAATAATCTCAAACAATTTTAAAAAACGCAATTTTTATTTTTTTAAACATTAACTATTCCTTTAATAAAAAAATATTTTAAATACAAATCATTAGTTTTTGAATTTTTTATCATTTTAGGTTTTCGTCACGTTTATTTTAATTTGAAAATACTGAATAATACCTCGAAAACTCCCCAAAAATTGACTGTTTTTGAATTTTATTTTAATTAATTATAGAATATTTTGAAAATTAAGAATAAGAAAATATAAATCCCACATACTACACAAGTTCATATTTAATTTTTCAGAATTTTAGGTGCATTGGTAAAAGAAGTGTATAAAGAGATAAAAGGTCTGCAGTCGCCTGAATTGTTTGAGAATGATGCGCACTATTTCATCATGTTTCTTCGATCGTGTGATCGGATACGGTGAAAAACAATGGAACACTTCACCGGAAACATTGACCATTTCAATGAAGCGAAACAATAATGAAAGAAAGAACCGTGTGGCTTGACCTTTACATAATATTATTTCCCTTCATCTCTTCTCAGAGAACTAACTTTTAGGTTGTAAATAAAGTGATTCTAAGATTTCTAAACATTAAAAAAAATATTTTCAATCATCACTTCAAGTTATCTTCATTCATTTATTGCAAATTATCATAACTTTTTTTTTTTTCAAGAATAATATTTCGAAGAAAGATTGAGGAGGTCAAGAAATTCTCTTGACGAAATATTGTTTATGAATTAAAAAAGATGAGATAATTGAAAATTAAAAATAATAACCTATAGAAATTATAGAACTTAATTTTTTGTTAAAATTGAAAAATCTACTAAACGTTTTCAAATAACCTAATAAGCAAATAATTTAATGAGCAAAATAATAATTTAATTTGAAAAACTTTCAAATACGATTAGATCTATAATTATTCTATTAAAAATATATGTTACAAAAGAATAATATTATAAGTTACGATTATCATAAAAATAAAGTATAAATTCCTTTTTGATGGAAAGGGCACCTAAAGTTAGAAACAGGTTTTCATAGTAATATATAATGCATGAAATCATGTCAGTCACCTCATATGTAAGTCAAATTCTCTTTTGTACCTCTCTGATCTGCAATGCAGTAAAGTTAATATTCATGATGCGTCGAAGATATATGGCAGGGGTGGTCAAACTTACATTCATACAAACAATACAATTCAGTCACATAGTATACAATTCAGATGTTTGAGAGCCCAGGACATTAATAAGTATTATATAAAGGTATAGAATTGCTACATATTGCATATTTTGTTAAAAGAAAAATTATAAATATTAAGGAAGGTATGTACTTAATAATGTTATTCATATATTAGTTTTTAAACTGCTAATTTACTATTAGTTTCAATGATCACAAAGCAACATACAGAAGCAGCATGCACCAAATGTTTTCAAAACCTAACTGATTTTTGTTTTAACTGTGTAGAGCGTATATAAAAATGTAATGGACCCAGGGAATGAACCTAGCGAAATATCTAACAAATATATTGCATATTTCCATTTTAGTAATATTAAATGAGACTGAACATTCAACTTAGTGGACTCTCAGTTTATACACGGTAATAATTATAAAGCTTAAAATTTTTTATTTACCTTTTATATTAATTTATTAATATAAGAACTCACAAAAATGGAGTTCATATTTTCGCGAGCCATACATTACATGTCAAAGAGCCGCAAGTGGTTCGGTTTGGCCACCTATTGATTTATGAGTCATACATTATGTGATCTCTTGAATCATAAATGATCTATTAGAAGTTTTTTTTGACAAATACACAATTATATACGGAATTCCACAGTTTTATATTAACCTTTTTATTTTCATCAGGTGTAACTTGATATGTTTTGTTGGAACAGACAAGTTGGATATAAATGTATTATGATGAAATGTAGTATGAATGTACTAGTTTCAGAGACACTAACACGATGTACTACATATCACACTAATATTTTAGAAGATGCCGATAAATTTTTAGAATACCATATCCATTTATAAACACTTATCCTTAATACAAAGGACCAAACACATACAAAAAAAGAGATATAAATAATAAATAACTTCATAACATGTTGCATCACACTAACCTTAAACATATGATTGATCCTATTTTAAATCAAGCAAACATAAAATTGGCACACAAAGCTAATAGTACTTTAAAACACATATTTAATAAGAATATTAATAAAATTAATAATGACGATAAAATGGGAGTTATCTATGGTATCAAATGTGAAGGTGACAATATTAATTGCACGTATTTTGGTGAGACTAAATTTAAAGTAAAAAATCGAATGAAAGAACACGAAACAGCTCTAGAGAAAAGTAACCTGCAATATTTAACAGCATTACATCACAAAAATACCGGTCACAATATAATGGTAAACAATCCCGTCATCTATGGGATTGAGAAGGATAATTACTTACGTAAATTTCACGAAACATTGTTAATTAAATCTAAACACTGTTACAATACTGAAATTGTGTCAATTAAGAACGGGCTACCATATAATTTACGATAGATTATTTAGATGTTACATTGCAATTTGCGATTTATTGTTATCCAAAATTACTGTTAAATTTAAATTTTAATTCCGAGCGTTGTTTTCCTTTTTATGTATTTATTTATTTTATATCATCTGACGACGAAGGAAGAGTACCTTCGCAACATGTTATGAAGTTATTTATTATTTATATCTCTATTGTTTTTGTGTTTCGTCCTTTGTATTAATGTTTATACACACAGAATGGATAATATATATAAACATTTATCCTGTTTGAAGGAAACACTAGAGATGCAGGATTTAACGAAAATTTAGATAATACGGAAATGTTTACTCCGAGTGGACGAATGATCGTTAGCAAATTTATTTATTAAGAACTAAGTAAATGCCTATCTATCCATTGCACAATGGAGACTAAGTATGCATTACCGTGGATCATTTTTGAGGAATGGAAGGGGAAGTTGAAGATAAAATAATCGTCTTATATTTCATGCTGGATCATACATCAGTATCATGTCAAATGTTAAGAAATCAGTCCAGCCAATTTAGTGAGGGATTTTGGAGATCATTTTTGAGAGATGAGAGAGTACCCTAAATAAGCAATGTATCCGTTTTCATCATGATTAAGATTTCTAATGTTTTTCTTTGCTAAAATAAAATATAGCTTCAGTTTCTTCTTATTTCTTTACAGATTCAACTTCGAAATGACAAAAGTGTCTTGCTGGTCATCTATTGGAAAGGCAGGTTTTGTTTTTACAAAACCCAATTACTCTGTAATTCGCCCAATCACTATCTTAGTGAAACTCCTCGGTATCTTACCTCTACAAGATGTGGGAAAACCATCAGCATTTGACATCCAATGTAAAACCATCCGTGGCTATAATGTCTTAATACTACTCATTGTAAGCTTCATAACTTTCATATGTATCGCTTTAATATATCGAATTACTATAGAGCTTAAACCAGAATTGCAATCAATAAAATTCGATCTGCAGATGATCATCTCTTTCTTGGCTCTTTGTTTTCTTCAAGGATCACTTATTCTTCTCTTTATGCAGTTCAAGGTAAGTCTATTCCTTGGCTATTAGTATCTTTTTTCCAGTGACCACTATTCTAGAAAGTGACGTTTTTTAAAGTATGTTGAAGGATATAAAAAAGTTTTCTTTTTAACACTTACTTTTATTAATATTTATTAAAAAAAATTCAGATAAAAGGAATTAATGTAAGCAATCACCGTTTAAATCTATGAAATTGTTTAAATCTATGTTTAAATCTTTATACCAAAAGCGGATAAAGGAGGCTTTTTTAAAGATTATCTCATTGTTCTCGTTGTTCGTTTACTAGTATTTGTAGATATATGTAATAAGCAAATATTGACATTTTTAGCTTGCTTCGTCTATGTAGATTTATTGTTTGTTTAAATCTCAAAGAGCAAAATAACTAAACGAGTTAATTATGTCACGAGTAGTTTTCTCTGTCCTAACTCGGTGAACTATAAAAGTAATAAAACAAAAATAAAAATGAGCAATGATGCTCTGCTACCAAAATTCAGCCTTCGAAAGGGTTGCTTGGTCCCCGGAAGAAATCTCCGCTTCTGCTGTCTCCTATATGCACCTTAACTCACCTGACGGTCCCTGTCACTAATCAATGATGTAGTGGTCAAGGCTGTTTTCACCTGGCGCTGGGCCCATAAACCAGGATAAATAACTAACACCCACTAACATAAACGACAGAACCCTCTTAAGATAAACTACTACCCCTTAATCTCAAATACCCCATAAAATCTACTAAGTAAGTGAAAAGACAAGATTTGTAATCATAAAAAATACATTCCTTTTATTCACTTTCCAAGGATAATAAACACTTTAATAAAATGCATAAACACACTCTCAGATTTCCCCTTCAACCCTATCTCTCTCATTATCCCTCAGTATAAAGTTATTAACGAGACGTCTCTTTCTGGTTTGAATCACCTATCAAATCCCCTTAGTTTAATAAACACTATTTATATCATCAAATAGCACACACTTTATCATTAAGATTAACTATTAAAACATATTCAAAAGCTATATTAAAAATGAATTATACATATAATAATTTACAAGATTACTATTTTTTAAAATACTCCTTCTCCACTTAACCTTTACAGTCTATTTGCTTTTAATAGCAAATTAAATTGTCTCTCAATGTTCTGAAATATTCTTTTCCTTTTCATCAAATAGTCTCTTTCTCTTTCGGAGCACTTTACTTTATTCAGCACTTTCGCTAATTGTTTTCATCGATCAGCTGTTACGATCTACGTCGGTCAACACTTGTATGCTTAAGTTACTCGGCGACTGACGACACCTTCCCGGTCGGCAATCGGCTTCCTGCCCGATTCTTCGGAGACTGTCCGATGCCTTGGGTTCGCCACCTTGTAACGGTTAAACACTTAATCGTTCTTTTCCCGCCCGGTGTGGAATTTCAGATAAGCCGGATGCATCTGATAATTCCCCGGTGTGGGATTTAAAATGTCTGTTACTTACAGTTTCTGGAGCTCTAGCGGTGATTGTGGCTGCCCTTGGGTCCAAAACGTCCGGTCGTTGCTCGCTGGGTTCGCCCTTTCTCGTTGACACCTGGCTTTGTCGGGAAATATGGCTCCCATCCAAACCGTACTGCAACCGGCTGGTACGAGTCCACATCTTTAGTCCCTTGCCTTTATGCGGCCGTCTTCGGCGATTCTCGCCGATAACCACACCGCTCACCGCCGCCGACTGCCCTCCGACGGGATGCCGGAGCGCACCTCGACACGTTCGCCCGCCTTGACGGACAAGAAAGCTCTCTCTCACATAAAAATCTCCAACTGGAAGTTTTTCACTAAACTTCCCCAGAAAATTGACCTCTCACCTTTTACACCAATTAAAACAGTTCATTGGGATCATGTGACCCCACTGACCTCCGTTGCACGCGGCACTAAGCTTTCATCACTTCCTTTGAAATCGAAAGTTTATTGTTGATCACATGACCACCTTAACCAAGAGAGAGGAAAAAAAACGTTCCCACGCTCGATTTCCGAGTTAACCTTTGACACGGACTGAGAATTTAGGAAATTCAACAATCCCACACCTAAAATTATTCCAAATAAATGATATATAGAAGACTATCCTTTATAAACAATATTGAACTAAATAAATGTTTCTTTTTAAAACATTAACACATATAAATGTCAATAACCACACAAATGTACATTTTAGTTAATTATAGAATCTAAATATTACACAAAATGTTTTATTTGAATAATTACCAAATTATATAATCAATTAATAATTGACGAAAATAACTATACAACAACATTAACGCTCTTAACTTCAATACGATCGACGTCTAGACACAATGGCGCCCTTCGGCTCGCAACTCTCTCTACGTTCACACAAAATCCACTCTGTAGGCCTACAAATCATTTAAACACATTTAAAACAAACACAAATTATTAATCACCTGTTTACAACGTTTACATCAGCATTACATATAGACGTCAACATCGTGTCTTTATAAACATTGAAATATTTAAAATATTACGTAAAAATGGAAAAAAAAATTTTGTCTGTTCACTAGATCAAGGTAACGAATAGCATCGTTACAATTAAATGTAAAAATATGTGGCTGTGCTCAGTAAAAATAAAACAATATGATTGTGTAAAGTCCACAAGACGAGAGGAGTGTTGTTAGTCAGTGCAGGAGCGCGAAGTTCTCCTGTATTGTTGTTTATAGTTGGGTCAAAATAAGAAGATAAACGTAGGTTATCGATTACAACTTCCAAGCATGCTCCTAAGTACAGCGCCATCTGTCGCACAATGTTGTAACTAAATCCAATATTAAGAAAAATCGATTTTTTTTTTTTTTTTAATCTTGTATCTTTAAACTGTCTATACATTATTTTTGTATTTTATTGTTATTAATATTTTTATATTACCAACATCTTATTATTAAATTTATAAGATATTATTATTTATAAGATATTAGTTGTGTTTTAATTCTATTTTTTTTTTAATTTATTTATTTCAGTAATTAAGTATTTATTTCATCTTTTTTTAATGTTAAAAATTGAATCAAACAAATTGGTCTCTTCCGCATATTTAGTGGCCCTGAAAAGGGCCTTTTTAGTATTTCTGTGAATTCTAAAAAACAGCCAAGACAGAGGTTGATCTGAAAGAGGTTCATATCGTCGTAATTTACTGAATTTGTCCGAGATCGAAACAAAAGCATACTCTCAGACACAAATCCACTGCTGCCTCCAGCGTGGCGTAAAATAAGGCGCTGTCCTTTGCCGAATGGTATTTTCCGTCCACGGATACCGCACTGATCACTGTGCCATTGTCGGTCTCTGCCGGTGTGAGCATTAACCCAAGTTTCATCCAGATAAATAACTGTTTTCCCTTCGGAACGTACCTGTTTGATTTGCCTTAAGTATCTGTGTCGATGAGCTACAATATCAGGCTTTTCGATGTAAAATTGCCTCATGTCAATTCTTCCGTACTTCATTCCTAGTTTCACACGAAGAATTGTTCGTAACGACGTTTTCCCTCCCGTGAATCCAATTTTCGATCGTAATTTTGAAAGAATTTTACTAATTGTTGGATAATCATTCTCTTTAAAAATTTCACTCACCGCGGCTCTGACAACAGATAAATCAAATTCATCTAACTCCAAAATTGGCTTAGGATGTGGTCTTCTTTTTCCTGGCGTTGAAAATGAAATCCCGCCATCGTGTTTCGTTTTTCCCACGTTGACAACTCTGCAAACCGTCGAATTTGACAAATTTGTTGCGATAGCAGTTTTTTTTTTATTAATTCATTAATAGACATTCCATCGCCCTCACTCTTAAAATATTGAAAAACATTCCAAATTATATCTCTGGATTGGCTGTGTAAGGTCAGACCTTTCTTACTAACGCACACTTGTTCTTCCAATGCCGCCATGTTTTTTTGATCTTGTCTGCGTTCAGTATTTCCAGGAATAACTAAAGGATCCCCCTATTCCCGTTTTTACCATATCTTCTTTCTTCGTCTGCAGTTTAGTGTTGTTGTTCAGTACAGTAGCACCGAGAATATACTGAAGCTTCAATGCAACAGATAAACAAGTGAAAATAATGCCATAGGAAAAGGAGTTATGACCAAGTGTAAAGTAGGTATTGAAGTTAGGCGATTCATTCAAATAATATATGTGAGTGCCAGTTCTAACTTCTGTGCCTAAAAGAAATCTTGAAATGGGTGCATGGTTTTATCAATGAGGAAATCGTAATTATAAGTTTCAGTCATCAGTTTCAGTCATCCAAGTTTGGAGAAGGTACGATTTAGGAAATCATAGTGAATACTAGCTGGCAGTTGCATCCCAAACGAGTTTTATTCCTCCTATAACTAAAGGTGCAGATAATATGACTTTTTGTATTTAATTCGTCGAAGAAGCAAGATTCAGACATCACAGATAACGACGTAAATAGTTAGAGTTATTGGAATTTAGTCCTTCTCAGAAGCTGGACATATTCCAAGTTTAGGAACTGTTAATATTGAATCCATTAGAGATATCCAGTTTGTTTAAATTACTGTATTTTAAGAGAATATATTATTTTATTAATTTGCAAGAACTAAGACTACGTTAGGTTAAATTAAATTTTACTACTTTAGATTTATCATCTACCAATCTTAAATAACTCTTCTTCCATCATAACTATTAGTAAAAGTCAAGAAATACAAGGCTGCACCTGAGTAAACAAAAGGTTCTCGCACCCTGAGCTATCATGTCGGGAATCTGGGACAGCTGCTTCAGTCTTATTAGGCTTCTTCAGCCAGATATACCCTTGATGGTAGCTGATAGTACGAGACAAATATGCGAAAACCATTTCAGCTCCCCGAAATGGCCCTCGAGCAAAGTCAACGCAACAATGATAAATAACCGTGCACCGCACGGCCTCAAATTCTTTGTCCCAGCAACCACCGGGCTCAAAAAAAATATAAGCAAGGATTGAGAAACTCAAAAAACATCAGTTTTTAAAGTTTAACGTGCAGAGAAATATAATAATAAAGTGAAGAAATACAAGGCTGCACCTGATGAAACAAAAGGTTCTTGCACCCTGAGCTATCATGTCGGGAATCTGGGACAGTTGTTTCAGGCTTATTAGGCTTCTTCAGTCAGATATACCCTTGATCTCAGAGTGCGAGACAATCTTTGCTTAAATTCTTTTGAGCCCGGTGGTTGCTGGAACAAAGAATTTGAGGCCGTGCGGTGCACGGTTATTTATCATTGTTGCGTTGGCTTTGCTCGAGGGCCATTTCTGAGAGCTGAAATGGTTTTACCATATTTGTCTCGCACTCTGAGCTACCATCAAGGTTATATCTGACTAAGAAGCCTAATAAAGCTGAAACAGCTGTTCCAGATTCCCGACATGATAGCTCAGGGTGCGAGAACCTTTTGTTTACTCAGGTTGAAGCCTTGTATTTCTTCACTTTAATATATATTATATATATCTCTGTACATTAAATCATAGTAAAAGTGTACATCCATTCACAATCAGTACTCGTCAATTACAATACAACTACAAAGATGTAACTTAAAATATTTGTATACTGAACTAAAAATGTCATTTAAGGTGACCGAAAATATTATTATTTTTTGTTTACTTTTCAATCAGAAAGAAGACAGACTTTTTTAGCTATCTTTACACAAAATATAGAAGGGGTGAGCTCCTAAAATGGTTCTATCCATCCGTCTGTTTGTCTGTCACCATCTCTACAACCAAACTACAAGTTGTGCAGACATGAGTAATATATGATTGTAAGGCTTATGACTTCACAGATGGGGAAAAAAACAATTTCCGATTTGAGGTCAGTGAAAGTGGAAGTGGTCCGAAATGAAATACATTGCTACTTCTACAAGTCGGGTAGTCATGCGTGATACAGTACAACCCCTCTAATCCCTCACCTTTGGGACTGGGGGTATGGTCGGAACGCAAGAAAGGTCGGATTATCAGGAAATACAGAAAAATACGGATTTACAGTAAAATTTACGGATTTACTACATTGTCAAGCAGTTCAAGTTTAGGCTTTTTCAATGTTTTGCGATTCTTAAGAGCGTTTTCACCATCTACCGTCACTGTATATGTAAGTAAACAACACAATGGCGCGACGGGTGGTGAATCACCAACGAGTCGGGGATATGTTCGGCCGGCTCGAGAACTGTCGGATCAGCCGGAGTGACGGACCAGCCAAGTGGTTCCACGGTACTTGTTGGAACCTTTATGACTTGTGTGAGTAAGAAAAAAATACTTGTTTCCGGTCGGTGTTCATGTTTTGTCTCAGTAAGTGGAAGTAATAAAAAAAAGTAAAATTTTTATTGCCCAAACAAGAAATCGGACGTATTGATACCTGATATCTGATACTTGATTGATATCTGATGCATAATATTTGAAGTTGAGAAAAAATACGAATTTCGATCTGCGGTCATTTTCTATCTTACAATAAGTGGCCGAAAATGAAAGGGTCCGGGATGGTTTTAAGCAACTACGAAACCAGCTTTTTTTTTTCCTTGTGCCATATTTATTAGTGTCAGACAGCAAGAAGTCCATTCAGAAATTGTTAGGGTCGAATATTAAATGAAATGTTTATCCTATGACAGTCATTTCCTTCAAAAAGCGTAAAGTAAATGAAAGAACTTCTGCTTTATTGTCTTAAAGTTAAATGACCTTTTAAAAAAAAGGTCCTTTTAAAATTTAATTCACTGACGTACTTTATAAAAATCTTTAAAAAATGGATTTTTGTTACGATTCAAGTATACTTGGGTTGGAAAACACATTAATGGTGCTTATATTTTAAGTTGGTCCTTTAATAAGCATCATATCAAATTTTGAAGAAATCGTCCCAGCCGTTTTAGCCAAAGATTTCGGGATAATTTTTATGGATACGGAGGGTAGAGGCAAACCCTAATGATCCAAAACCAAATATTGCGCAAGCGAGGCTTGATCATCAGCGACCCCACACGGAGAAGTGGGAAAAGTTGTATAAGAAGAAGAGGAGGAATATTTCTACTACAATTTAATTTATCACTGTTTATTTATCGTAATCTTATTCCTATGAACAGTAATTCCCGGTAGTAACAATATCAATGGTGACAGTATCAATATCCAGTGATATTAGGCATTACCTTGCCTAAGATCTTAAACTAAGGAGTCATAAATATTTTTGAGATCTACCCAAACGAACAGGATTAACGAAAGCAGGAAAAGTTAGTGGAAGTTATTGTTTTCGGAAATTAATTTAAAGTAAAAATACCTTTTTCGGAAGCGCCATCAGTAATCTGGCGTCTACAGGATTCTCATCTTCTTTTCTCACTGATAAAAAAAAAGAAATCAGTTCACAACTGACTCGGACTTATACTATATTTCTTTCTTGTAAACTAATAACGATTTAAAATGTGTATTACTAAATGGCTTAGTGATTGGTTTCCTAGACTTCTGAAATTTATTATTTTTGCAAGTATACTAATATGGGAAGCTGTTGAACTCACGGTCTCCGATATTAGCAAAAATTTGCGATATGATTAGTAAATAACAAAGAAAAACCACAGTATATTTATTTTTTCCAAACTTCATAATTAAGTAAAAAGATTATTCCATTAGCTTTATTCCACTGTAATTATTAGATTTAAGAAAAAAGCGAGAAATTGTTATTATTTCCCATTTATTAAGATTAACAAATTAAATCTTTATTTTTTTTGGGCTTTTTCGCCTTTGATTGGTGGCATGGGCTGATTATGCTTGTTCAGTGCATTCAGTGTTGTCTCTTTTCTAGCTCGAATCTTCTAGCTGGATTGATATTTTTAAACTGTTATCGTTGTTTTTTTTTTTTCATTTTTTTTTTGAAACACAAGGTTTTGTTATTATGAAGACGTGATAGCCTCTTCGTAAACTTTCTTTCACATTTTTTTGAGTTTGAGCTAAAAATTTTCTTTTTAATTCTTTGTTGTTTTAATTCTTTTGTTTGGTAATCTTTTTAATTACAATTTGCATTTCCATTGTTTTAGGCCAAGAAATTGCTGAAAAACTTCCAAGACTGGCAAATTCTAGGAGAATCATTAGGTTTCAACAAACAAATCAAATAATCATTGGATGCGCCACCTGGCATTATTTTTATTTATTAATATCTCTCTTATTGTTATAGTGCTTGTTGAAGCACATTGTAGAATAAAATTATTTCATTTATCTTACACAAGCTTTATTCCACTGGTAATAATTGCTGTAGCCCATCTCTGGTATCGACAATGTATTCTTATTTTCAACATATGCATCTATTACGTAAGAGTTGCCAATGAAGCGTTTGATTCTCTTAATGAGAAACTTCAAAAAATATTAGAGACTCCTCAATTCCACAGTGAAAAACCTTTGAGAGAAATACGATGTCAACATGAAAGAATCTGCGAATTGGTGGAAGATTTAAACCATATATTTTCTCCAATCACTTTCATTTTTTACTTAGGAACTACAATAAATCTGTGCATTCTTATTTATCTTGAAATTTACAAAGAGATTCAATGTGATACATTTACTCTTCAAGCACTACCATTAATATTTGAATTGCTAAGTCCTTGTACTGCTTTTGATACAGTTTCTTCCAAGGTAAGTTTTTATTTAAAACGCTTTTTTTCTACATACAAGTAATATGGACCTTAACAGCATAGTTGTATGTTTATATACAACGATCCTGAAATTATACAATTCCTTTTCATAATTCTAAAATAAATATAAATTATTAAATGCTTTTTTCCATATAGTTAAGCTTCTTGTAATATGGACCTTTATAGCATAGTTTTTATAATCTAACGATCCTGAAATTATATAATTCCTTTTCTTAATTCTAACATACATATAAATTATTAAATGGATGTTGAAAATTAAGTAAAGACATGAAGAATCATAATCAATTAATGTATCAGATTAGATTAATTGAAAGTGGGTGGCATGACTGCCGAGCACGTCGACCTGAAAGAAATTAGTGTATTAAGTTTCATACTTTCTACTCAAGGAAGTCGAATTACAGTTGCGAAATATTATGTAAAATGAAAAGCTGAAATACATACAATAGGACTTCATCACCTACGAAAGAATAACATTTAGTCTATTAATTGTCAATCAAATCTGCAAGATATAAGAATAAATTGTTACAAAAACCTGTATATTATAGTTGCTGTCCCAAAATTTCAATAGTCTGAATCTTACATTAAAACTTTCAGCTTTCTAAGGTAGTTTATTTTGCAATGAATAGCAGCAATTTAGATTTCTTTTCTTTGCTAAAATTCTTCGGGATAATCAGAAGTTACACATTTTAGAGGAACATTCAGTGAAAATTAAAACCATATCAAAGTTTTAGTTAGGTGTAATATATGAAGTACTGTTGTGTAAATAAGATTTAAAAGGAGCAATTATCACAAAGGAATACTTACATCAAAGGAATCCTGCTTTTACAACAATTGAAGATCAAGAGCATAAGGTAAAGCATCTTGATCCCGAACCGATTGTTAATGCAACAAAGGAAGAATCGCGCACAGACGAGAGTCGAGTGATTGTATGCTGAGAAGATTGCTGAGAAGATGTTCCGATCTCGCCACGATTAGACGTTTGGAAGGCCGCTAGTTCTAAAAATGTTTAGAGACCAACGATGGAAATGCCGCATTTTATTCGATAAAGGAACAAGGATTTGTACACCGAATAATTGCGATGAGTTTATTAAAGTCTGAAATAGGATTTTCAGTCTTTCAAAGGCCAAAAGAACTAATTCTACTTTTCGATATTTTCAGGAGTTTTTTTCACCGTCTTACGGTCAGAATAGGTAAGAACTTCAGTGAAAGAAAGTTCTAGAATAATTACGGTTTTGGGATTTGAATTTCCTTTCAGAAAATAATTTCCAATCTTTATTGTGGTATTTTTTTGTGTTTATAATAGGCTGTTCCAATTTCGTGCAGCGCCACATTGAAATAAATTTGACAAAATGGCAACATTTGAAAGAAAGAAATCTTTTTAATTCGTGCAGATATTGTAAAGAACTTTGTGAAATTATTGTCATTATTGTATGAGATGAAGAGAGTTTTAATTAAAAAAAGGATGTAGCCTTTAACTCAAGTCCATTTGCATTATTTCAATATAATTATTGAAACAATAAAAAATACCAAATCAAATTTGCTTTAAGACTTACTGTTATGAAGTAAGTGAAGTTTTATTAAGAAAGAATTTTATCGCCTAAAAACCTTATTACATTTCTTCTTCTTATCTCCTCAAGTAGCGTAGGTCATCACCCAACATGACCTTTTATCCTTCTAGAATTCTCACTCTAACCCTAGAAAGGTCAGAAATGGAGAAATTGTTGTTTTCCATTGTAAATTTTCCCAATTCTTCATCGCCATAGATTATTAAAAAATTAGATGATTAAAAAATTAGAATAAAATTAACAAGCAAAAACGGATAGAATTTTATTCTAATTTTTTTGCTTTCTGGCTTCATAAAGGGAATATGTACGATTCTCGAAAATTTGTCTTCAGTATTTAAATAAACCTTTTAAATACTAGTGTGATGTGTTGAAAAGCTTATTTATATTTGTCTAACAAACTTGAGACGGAAAGAAAGAAGACTATTGAAGAACGGCTAACTAATACGTGATCCGAAAAAAGAAATATAGATAGCTCTAGTAGGTATTCACTTAATCGCCGAAATATGTCCTAAAAAAAGAAAAGGCCAAAATAGTATGCAAGCTATAAAAAAATATTACTTGAATCAGATAACCTGAGAAAAAAACCATGAAAAAGGGAAATGAAAAGAAAGAAAATGTCTCCTAGTTATCACTTAGTCACATACTCGATTAATGACTAATCTATCTATTTCTCTCCTTTCAAGTATACTAGGCCCGGTTAATGAAATTCTGTAGGGCTATTGGAATAAAAAATGTTTGGCAGGTATTCGGATAATGAAGACAACAACATTACTGAAAATAGCTTTATAGTTCTAAATAATGAAGTATTTACTAACCTCTTTATGGCATTCTGGAGTGAAGTCTGAACAAGTAGTTCGTCTAGTTATTGTTTTCAAATGTTGTGAAGCCTGTATAAGAATACACAAACTCTTTTTATTTTAATTGAAAGGCCTTTATTCAGTTTCTGCATGTTACATTAAATAAGTATAATGTTTCTTTGAAAATGCTTCGTTTTATTTGAAATAAAAAATTTGAAATGAAGAAACTTGTAAATACCGCGATACTTTTTAAATATTCGCAAGAAAACGTATAGACAAATTTATGCCTAAATTCGAGGATTATCCTAAAACCTGTCAATAAACTTTAATTCCTTAGAATAATAAATGGATGACATCGGTTAATAACAGATAGAAAGGTGCTCTTTGGTCGTAGCTCATTATCTAATAGTACAACAATAATAAATTACTTGATTTCTAATTGGACAGTATCCGTCAATTATTGAATCCACCATAATTTTTTAATTAAGTACCTTTTAATTATCATAACGTATTTTACACTTTAACGGGAACCAGAACGAAGTAGTTGTTAAGATATCTGAACCAAAATACGAAGCAAAACCTATCTGGTTGATATTTTGAAAGAATTTCATCATAGATTTTAAAGACTTTCAGAAACTGTAAACCTGAGTACGTATCAAAGTACGTGCTCTTCAGAACTCTGATACTGTTAACTTGCTTGTTTAGCAATGAGTGCAAAATTATGAAAGATTTAAATGAAATATTTTCGCTGCCGAAGATAATACAGTTACTTTAATGTGTCTTTAATGTGTAGAGTTTTAATCTCTTTTATATTAAAAAAAATATTAATCAAAAGAAATGAATTCATCTTCATATATTGTACTTGTTGTGGAATAAATGATGTGGGCGTGGGAGAATTAATTATAATTTGATCCAACCTCTAGTGTGTTTAGGAAGTTAATCTCAGTCCTTGATCGGGGTGATTGAACGTTACCTGTTTACCGGGATCGGCTGGGGATATAAAAATAAGACTTTCTTGCTTCTTCTTCTAATGAATCTTAGATGTACCCTGATAGAATGAACCTAAACGCTTAACTTCTCAAAACAGAATATCTAAAACTGCTTCGAAGGAAATTACTTAAATCCCCTGTGTATTTAACTTTATTAGCAGAGCAAATAAAAACATTTAAGCATGATGTCAAAACAATAACAATTTATTCACATAACGAAAATTAGTTCCTTTACATGTATATTCTTTAGCTGTGATTCTTATTCCTTTAATAGCACTTGTATGATAACCACATAAATAATAACTAAATAGTCCTTGCGTTAATATTTGTTTTATTAAGAGTTCATTTACACATAGTCTTTCTCTTTAATTCAATACTTTACTTTAAACTTTCTTTAAAACGTTTTCATAAAGCTAAGTTGAATAACTAGGATTCACTTTAAACCTTAAACTGTATCTTTAACTTTAGCATAGTCTTTGAAAGTAGTTCGTTTATTCCTATGACGAATCTTTACTTTAAATCAACAAGTCTATACTCTTTGTTAATGAATATTCTTTTATCATTAAATGCAGTTCCTAACGACTTGATTAAATCTTTATTAATAATAATCTTTATCACCTTGATAAACTTTACTGACTGTAAATACTTGATAAATCTTTAATCTTTGACTTTAATTACTTGACTAATCTTTTATCAAACGTCTTTAGTTCATGGATTAATCTTTATCTTCTTTATCATTTCGATTAATCTTTAACTCCATTAAATATCTGCACGACTAGACTTTTAGTTCCTCGCAAAATATCGTTCCTAGTATTAATTGGAAAATAAATAGACAACATTGTTTTCATCCTAGAAATTCTTCCGGGTTTGGAACGTCCTTCGTTAAACCTAATCTACTTATGTGTCGCGTTACCTAGCGACGCGTAGGTGAGGCTTCTCACTATAATATTTTTTTAAAATCTTCGCTGCTCCTCCGTCAGACCTCAGCCGAAAGGGTTTGTTCTTAAATGTTTCTGTCAAGTATTGTCTATTATTTTCGCAAGAGCTAAATGTAGTAAGAGACACAGTAAATGGCGCATACCGTTTTGTTCTTGTGTATCCTATGAAACATCCCGGAAGGGCATAAACCTTAGTTGACCTAACTCAAAGTTTTGACTAGATCATCACTATAAGAAAACAGAAAAAGAATTGCTGTTGGATTTTAAAATAAATAGTTACGACTTAATTGTATCTACGCAGTAATGCATCTATCTTGGCAACACCATAGTAATCAGAGCGTTATTTATCTTCGTGTGCAGCAATTGAAGCTATGGTAGCAGATTTCTTTCACTCCGACCAACAACTGTTATATCGTTTGTCAAAAAACCAAATCGAAATGACTGAAATAGTAGATCCATTCTTCTTCTTCTTACGAGTTTGGCCTACTATGGACCGCGGCAAACAATTGACTAGATGAATAGTCTTTTCCTCTCCTCCCAGTATTTCTTCATTCTCTCACTCTGCTTCCGCCTTCTGTCATCTGACCAGATTACCTTGGTCCTCGTAGTTTCTTTACCCTGGAACCCCCTGAATCCATTAACTCTCATTCTAAATATTTTCCTATTCCAGATCTCTTCTGAATTAATCCCAACTTGTTGCATGTCTCTTCTAGTTTCCTCAACCCATTTAGTCGTCGACTTTAAGTTGGTGATATAGTCGAAGATCTTTTTAGTTAATCTAGATTCGCTCATTCTTACGAGGTGACCATAAAATATCAGTCCTCTTTTACGTATCGTGTCTGTAATCTGTATTTACAATATATCACAACAATAAGATTTAGATGGAAACTTGTATTATCAACAGTTTTGATTGTTTTAGTAAACAAAAAGATGTAGTGAAAGGGTAGGCGAACACGTAGCAATATGAGGCAATATTGTCCCACAATATTGCCCCTTTTCATTGCTGACAACCGTTTGCAGCAATAAAAATGAACAATATTGTCCAAGATTGCCCATTTCAAGACAATTGAGATTGTCGGAAAAAAAGGAGCAATTTCAGTTGTCGCAACGTATTACTGGAACAATAGCGAATCACATGAACGGATTAAATCACGTGTCAATGCTGACGTCGAAGAAGGCGGGACTTTGAAAATAGCAAACCCACTCACTACGACCATTTTTGTTGTGAGAGAGAAAGCGTCAAGTTAACAAAATGGGTCGGACTAAAACACAAAATGCCAACAAAAACATTTGGTCCATAGATCAAGAAAGACTCGTAATTGACTTTTACAGAGGTAAGGCGTGTAATAATATAGCGATTATGTACGTTCGTAAAAAGTTAAGCCTAATCGGAAGTAAACACACCGCAACTGCGTCAATGTTATTTTATTCGCAAATAAATTGTATATAAAACCGATGTCGTACAATCGCTGGGAATATTGTCCCAGTGCAGCTATGTTGTGCCCCTGTGAGTTGTGTATAAGTAGGCGTTCTAACGTAGTTTGTCATGAGTAAACGCCCCACATAGGATGACTCGCCGGCGTTGGTGTGTCCAGCCATCGGGTCAGTCACTCTGTAGTTAACCTTTCCAGGTTCACTTTCTCATTTAAAAAAAGCGAATAGCAGCCTATATTACCAGGGGGCGAAAATTGAAATGAAATGCTTTGAAGTAAACAAGCTAATGGTTATATGTGTTTTTCAGATCACAAGTTCCTGTGGGATGCCAAAACGGAAGGGCACTGTAACAGATCCAAGAGGGCCAACACGCTCCGACACTTATCCGAAATACTGGGTAAAGATGTCCTGGGGCGTGATTTTTCAGGTAAGATGCAGTAAATAAATACAATATCGTATCGGTAAATGGTAGGTATTGGTTAGCCCCACCTGTACGTAGAACTTTTCCAAAATTTATCGTAATATCTCGCTTCCGGCATGCCTGTTTAGGTAAGGTGTAGCAGAAAATGAAAATCCTGTGATGCATGCCGGTTTTCTGAAAGTATAGAAGCATCCTGGTTTACTAGACGTTTAATAGCATCCCAGATAAGACGAATGTTTGTGTGGTTATAAGTAACTTAATTGTTTTCCCCCTACAGTATTGAGGGAAGTGTATTTGGGTTCCCCAAAATGTTTTGACCTATGAAACCCTTTCCCCTGCGGTTTTTGGAATGTATCCATTCATACCTAGAATTAAAGGAATTATATGAATAATGAACGAAATGATAAATGAATAGCATTTATTTTGCATGAAAAGTAAGTTAATGGAAATAAATAATTCTATATTGTTAAAAAAAAAAATTACACAATTTTAAATAATACATAATAAACCATTGTGGAATAAGTGTGATTAAATTAGATCCCTGTGGAACCCGAAGAATATGACATGGACCCCTGTTGAAAATCCCTGGTGTAGGCTATGCAATGTCACACGTAAATTCAGTGTACATATAAATAAACATATACGATTGCCAAGGTTTTTGAGGATAGTGTAGAGTTATAATTGAATGTTTGTATTTTATTTAACATGTTTTTTTTACCTACATGCGTCCGTATGATACTGTTTAGTATGATCCTAACATTTGCCAAGTTAAGTAATGTAATAGTGCAAACCCATGGTTATATTACGATATGAAACAATCACAACAATGACGATGTTTTATTTTTCAGTGGAGAACATCCATGCCAAGTTCACAAATCTCCGGACAACCTTCCACAGGGAACATAAGAAAGTGGAGTCAACACCGTCGGGATCAGAGGGAGGAGAGGGAAGATACGAGCCGAAATGGACGTATTACAAGCATATGTTGTTCCTCAAGGATGGACCCACTCCCGACGCGTCCCTCGACAACATTGCAACAACTACACCGAACAGTGCTGACGAATTATTTCGGGTACGTGAAGGTAAAAGGAAATCGTGGTTGTTTGTGAAATGGGAAATAGTACAGTAATGTAATGAAGTTTTAATTCTGATTTTCAGAAAATAATTGCAGTAAATGTGGCAGAAGAAATTCAGCTGCGGGAGGACGATCTCGTAAGTACAATAAAATAGTATTGTAATTTGAGGTTGCCAATGTAAATATATATGAAAACAATTGTCATCAGTTACTATGCGCTATGGCGAGTAGGAAAAACAAATTACATATTGAAATGTATTTGGATAGTATAATTTTGATAAACAATGGCCGTTGTTGAATGGCAGATATTTGTCGTAACTCCAAAAAAAAAAAAAAAAACACCCCCAAGTGTCCTCCAATTTTAATCCTAAGTAATATAAATGGAAATAACGCAACACTGATGTGCAATGCAATACTCATCCTGGATTATACCTTTAATTGATGACGAAATATAAATTAACCCTACACACATTATTTTTTTTTTTTAATTTTTATATTATTGCTATACCTAGTTTAAGATTAACCAATAGCTATTAACCTAGTTTATTACTTAAATTACATTATAGTCTATTATATTATTATCTAGTTGTAAGAATCTGTCCATTGACACATCTTAGTTTTTTTTAATTCTGCTTACCACTGTTCCCACAGAAATCTAATAATTGAGTCCTTTTCAATCTTCCTTTGATTGTCTTATTAGTCAATAACTTGAATGCTTCTCTATTTGGATGGTGCTGTAGTCGTATTTTGTGCTTTTGGGCCATTTTGTTTATTTCCTCAGCTACACATTCTATCTTCAAATCCCTGTGTACATCAGAGTTTCTTATATACCAGGGAGCATTAACTATGTTTCTTAACACTTCAGTTGGAAATCTTTGTATTATATCAATATTACTCATTGTAGAGCAACCCCACATCTGTGCTCCATACAACCAAATTGGTTTCAGAATCTGTTTATATAGTAAAAGTTTATTCTCTACTGTCAATTGTGATGTTCGACCAATCAGCCAATAAAGTTTCCTATATTTAATTTCCAATTCTTCTTTCCGTTTTTTAATATGTGTCTTCCATCTTAGTTTGGCATCAAGATTCATACCGAAATATTTAGCCTCATGAGCCTAAACCCTACACACATAATGTAAAATTAATAGTATAGTAGTTGAGGGTATTTGCATAAATTGAATGTATGTATTATTGTAATAAAACAGCCCGTAAATTTTATTTGTAGGACACTGGTGCAGGCCCTTCCAATGCAGATTCTCTTGAACAGGTTGATGCTGGACCTTCCACCACACCGCCTCATGACACCCCCACCAATGCAGAAGAATTCTCACAAGTTTCCACATTGGAAGGTGTACAGTCACAAACACAACCAGACGGCACTCCCTGTAACAAAAAACGGAAGGTTACTGCTAAAGGAAAGGCAAAGAAGCCATCCACTGATAATATGAGGGATGAGGCCTTTGCTGCTGCAGTGCAGGTACTGAGGCAGCCCATATCTGTTTCTCCACAACCTGCACCAACCGAGATGAGCGGTGACGATGCGTTTGGGATTCACGTTGCCCAGGTGTTGAAGCAAATCCCAAACCTATATAAAAAAGAACTCACGAAGCTGCGAATTCAACATGTTCTTTTGGAAGCTGTAGATCTAAATGAATGATTGACACTGATCGAGAACTGAAAATTTGTATAAGGTGTATAGTTTATAACCCGAAGCAAAAGTCAATTGATGACACTGTTCGACAAGGGTCATCTTTCTGATATGGAAATGTGTGTTTCCAAAGAAGGTTCACGTGAGAAATTCACATCTGAAATCAAAAATTCGCTATCAGGCATAGGTTTGTAGTTATACGAGGATATATGTCCAATTTAAGTGATAGTTTAGCTAAATTACAGTGATATTTTAACTATAATACAGTGATATATTAACTAAAGTTTTGAACTATATTACATATCTATCTATAGTGTAAAAAAATGTAAAACTACCACCTCATCACATCAAGCTAGGCCTTATGAAACAGCTTGTAAAGGCCATGAATCAATCTGGTAAAGGGTTCATGTTCCTTTCAAAAAAGTTTCCTCAGCTTTCTTCAGCAAAAAGAAAAGAAGGCATGTTTCTGGGCCCCCAAATTAGAGAACTTCAAAAAAACTCATATTTTGAAGAATGCCTTGAACCTTGGAAAAAAAAAGCATGGGTCAGTTTCAAGAATGTAACATAAAACCTTCTAGGAAGAAAAAGAGCAAACAACTACGAAGAATTGGTGCAAGACATGAGAAATGCATATAGGGATGTAGGGTGCAACATGTCTTTAAAAGTGCATTGTGTAGATTTACTTCTACACTATGTTCCTGACAGCTGTAGTGATGTTTCCGACGAACATGATGAAAGGTTCCATCAAGACATAATGTTCCTGAAAAAACGTTATGAAGGGAAATGGATGGCTGCAATGCTAGCCGACTACTGCTGGAACACTATTCGAGAGTGCAAAATTGTTCACAGGAGAAAAAAATGATCGTCAATATTCTCAGAGAAAATATGATTTTGTATAATATTTTTTAATTTCAAATATTGAATTTCACACACTAGATGATAATGTATAGGTCAGTATGTGTTTTTCTGTGTTTACTATATAAATGGTTTGTAAATAATTATGAAAGTGGCTAGAATAGTAATGCTTACTTAGTTTGTCTATATAAATACACAGCGTAGAAATGAAAATAGAAGAAAAAATGAAACTGTCTATAACGTGAAAACTATGCCTGACACAGAAAAACTAATTACAGACCTGAATGTAGGAGGTATGTTTCCATAAGAATCAACAATGAAACCCCCAGAAAAACAAATTTCATCCGGTTTTGTAGAACAGTGTGATCATTCCATATGAAATGAACCAGAAAAATTACACACTGCAACCCACCAACTCGACGTTGTAATGAAATGTGGTACATATGCAATGTGTGCAACTATAATTACTAGTTTCAAATTGAATACCTCTATCGTAAGCCGTTTCATTATTACTGTAGTCTGATTTTCAGCATAACAAAACACAATGCATCTACGGCGGTCACAAATTCAAGAAGTACTTTTCAATTTAATTAATTTGTCCTGCAATTGAATTAGGAACGATTTGAAATTCCCTATTGTTATAGAAAAGTTTCTGCAGAATTCAGGTATTTCATCAGAGATTTTGTAATCACATTATTAAGGATCATTTGAGCCTTCAAAATAGAAATATTACCCTCATTTAAATATTCAAAATTTACATTAGAAATTTTTGTGTACAGACTGTACGTACATTGTTACAATATTATGACGGCTATCATTTCAAAGAGAAGAACATTTGTTTTAACACACGCCTAAAAACGTGTATGGAAAATGGCAACTGCTGTGGCTGTCATAAAAAACAGTAATTAGAGCATAATAACAATTTACTTCAATTCTACATATACAAAAATTACAACAAACTAATATCCAGATTGACATGTACAGAAATATAAATGTATTCAAATGAGTATGTACAACTTCCATTTAGGCCACAAAGTATTATACACATATAAAGTGGTTACAAATTATTCCATGTCTCATTTAAGACGATTTGGCACTCTAAGGAAATGTGATGTTCCCTGCCTGTCATTGCTGTTGGTTTTACTATAGTACATATTATATGTTTAGACGGAATCCAACAAATATCAACCCTATTTCGCCATTACAGAAACTACCACTGGCCAAGCAGGATGCAAGCATCTACTTATAGACTGTCCATGATCTAAATTGATAAAATCAATACAGACCAATATACCAATTACAATAGTATTTACTATATACAGTTGATACAAAGATGAAGTACAATAATAATATTTGTAGTTTTACTTTGATCCGTCTTCAACTTTTGTTTTGTTTCAAATGTTTTTAATCCCATTATGCTTATACAACTATATACCTATGGTACAGGACAGTGAAGTTACATGTATTCGTGTTCACAGTATGATTAATGGTTATTAATTTAACAATAGCAATGCAGTGTACCTATAAAATATAATTATTTATGAATAAATACTTTTCACATCCACAACAGCAGACATTCATTGCTGTTTATGTGTGTAAATGTTAAACTTTCATGTCTAGTAGCATTTCGTTTAGTAACAAGTTTGTACTTCATCATATTGTATAATATATATTCAAAGTAATGTTTACTTTGTTCAATTTTAAAAATGTTATACCATTTATATATAGGTTTTAATTGAAATTGTTGACAATTCCTTTTTCTACATACATCATAGTCATTCTTGATCAACATTTTGTAGACACATGTGTCATTTAGTTCTCATATTCTATTTGTTTTTCTTATTCTTAATGTTTCCTTTTTTGGTTGTTGTTTCAAATTACTATACACATTATTAAATATATTCATAGTTAGTTTACGAATACTTTCCATTTGAATTTTATTAATGTATACCCAACATTCTACGCCATAAATTAATAGTGCATTTACAAGGGAATTGTAGAGTATTCCTTTTGTTTTAAATGGGAATATATTCTAACTGTGTTAAAACAACAGAAATATGATCTTAACCTTCCAATTACGTAATCATACAGTCTATTTCAAGAGAACTTGTTGTCTATGTATATTCCTAGGTATTTATAGATTAAAATGTTGTCACTGTGTTTGCAACAACATGTGGGCATTAGATCATCATTTGTGTGATTAATCTTTGCACATTACATGTCATTTAATGTAATTATCGAACTATTTTTTAATGTATTGTTATTATGTTTGGTTATCATTATAGTTGTTTTATTTTCAATACTTGTCATGTTATTTGAGAATGCCCATTTATTTATGATATTTAGGTTTGTATTTAACGTTTGATGTGGTTTGGTTTGCTGTACATCAATAGCAATCAAAATTACGTAGACAGCATTGAGACACATAAGTGAGCTGTGTATATTGTAACGTTTACAATTTATATATATACTAAACAAAAGAGGTCCCACGTTTTATCCCTGGTGGATACCTCGTTTTGAATTATCGAATCGACTGACATTATTTTCCATTTTAATTTGACATTTTCCTGTATTCCAATAATTTTCATTCACCTTTACATAAGATATTTTGTTATTCCCATGTGATTGTTTGTTTGAGGTATACAGTTGTGATGAATTACATGCAACCCCTTCCTAAAGTCAATGTAAGATATATATATTATTGTTCCAATGTTTAAAGATTTCGTTAAATATTCGTTGAAGTTATTCAATAGGTGGATAATAATTTTATCCCACTTATCTGCAACGTTGTTACTATTTGAACGTTTCGTTTTGTTCATTACGTTGTACATTTTGTTGAATATAGAACTTTCAATACTCTATGCAATATTTAAAATTACTGCAATGGACCTGTAATTAGATACTTCATTATTATTTCCTCCCTGACATACTGGAATTGTATATGACATTGTCCATGAAACAGGATATATGCATATATAATACTTTTTGGAAACAATTAATTCCACCATGAATAAAGGTTTTCTGTTATTTTTTACATATCATGCATATTTATAAAGGCAGGTCCATATCAATATTTTTTTATTGATTGTTTATTACTTCCATTACATCATTTTTATGAGGAAATGATAATACCATGGAGTTCAGTTCATTTGCTTGTTTACCTTCATTCGTGAATATTTCATTGTTCTTAAGTTTTGTATTTTATTGTATATGGAATATCATATTATTCCAATACGTTTGAAAAATTGATGGTCCTCATTTGGTTATGCATTTCTATTGTTATTTACAAATTTAAAAATATATGAATTGGCATTTGGATCATCTGTTACAATTTCCCTGATATATGTATTCTTTTGTTTGTTAATTTGTTTTTTCAACCAGGTTCTGTTAGTTTTATATTCCTTTTCTAATTATGTATTTGTGTTAATTTTTATCTATTAGTTTTATACCTTCTTTTTTTCTTCTACATATTTCATTATTTGAAATGCATCCATTTGTTTCATATTTCATAGTTTTTCAATCATTTGGGTCACTGTGACGTTTTTCATTACTTCTTTTTAATTTTGATTTGTCTTTTGCTTTTTTTATTAGTTTTTTCAATTTACTATTACTTTTGTTTGGATCTTCTACTTCATTCCTTGGTATTTCATATGTTACTTACAGTAATCCAGCATTGAATAATTCGGTATTTATAGTACAACTTTTGTTTTCGAATATTTATTATTTTCAATTTTGGAGAATTGCAATTATGTGTTTTCAAGTTCACTTAGCATGCTACTATGATATTAGATATCCCATTGTAAAATATTGGCATTAATGGCAGCAGAGTCTGCGTTTGACGAACATTGATCAATGCAAGTTTTTAGTGTCTGAAATAGTTGTTTCAGTTCATTTAGTTGTATTATATATATGCTTTAAAAATCCCAGATTATAGAAAATATCTACATATTTCCACTTGATGTCTTAACAAGTTTTTCTCCAAATGTTCATATTTGTATATACAATACATATTACATTGTTTTTTTCCTGTTTTTGTACGTTGTTTTCTTTTCATTTTGTAATAACTGTTTTCTTATCTGTAAGTGGAGGTGTATCTGTAATGTTACTTTTTAGTTATTTCAATAGCAATGATATTTTCTTACATGTACAGATTGTTATTAAACTTGTTTTTAATACATTTACTTTATACTGGTTGACTGTGTCAGTTTTTCTGAACCTCATTCACACTAGTCGAATTATTTAAAAAAAAAAACAGGAATTATAACAATACAACATATGAGCTGCAGACATAAAGGTATCTTTATTCCACTACAGATGAATAACAACAATTAATTTATTTGCATAGGTGTTCCTACCCTCAATGTAAACTGCACAACTACATCTAGTGCTTTACAAATTACTCCTGGACAGTATATTTATTCAAATTATCGGGTTGGAGACTATCCCGACTTCTTGGCTGGAATTCATAATGCTAACAACTTTCGTACAAGTATAGAAAGATATCACACACTTATTTCCAAAAAAAAAATTAACTCAATAATTAACACTGTGTATGCATCAATTGACCACATTTATTTTGTTGTCAGTTTCTATCGAAATCTGTTTGTTTGCCACTCAACTGCACCTTCAGCAGAATTAAAATACCACTTCAATGTATTCCTCACTTCTTTAGCATGTTCCCGGCTAGACCTTCGATGTTCTCACTGGAGGCCAGACCATCTTGGTAATGCATCCTGTCTCCACTCGCCTGGTACAAGTTGTCCTGTATCGGTGTTGATGGAATCGGCAAACCCAGTTGGTGTGTACGTTCCTCTCGCTACAGTTATTGTTCTTAAGCAATTGTGCAATGCAATAATTGCAAGAACAATTACAGTTGCCTTTTTTTGGCTCAGAAGAATAGTTGTGTGTAGAAGTCTCCATCTGTTTGCAAGTATGCCAAATGCGTTCTCCACACACGAACGGGCCCTCGATAACCTAGAAGGTAAAATACAGTAGAAAATGTTAGTTTACATCACTACTGGACTATGTTTTGTGGCGTAAAAAATAGGTAAGCAGGAGTCATTAAAATGTTTTTCTGTTTACTGCCAACAGTACAACGAAATTGATTGGTTAGTTTGGTTAGATGCAATCACCATTTTCTGAAATGGTATGGCACAGTTCAATGTTAGGTGAACATTAATCTATTTGTGATCTGCTGATGAAGGTATCAGGTATGGCCTAGTGCTTGTTGGGACTTCTGACCAGTAATTGAGTCATTGATCCCTTTACCGTCATTGTGCCTATATAATGTTTTCCATATGTTGACTACTTTGCAAATGCATAAAACATTCACAAATGGGATGAACGGCATGTCAAATAAACATTTTAACCTGTTGGCTCCACACATTCAGCATTGGGAATACACAACAACTTTATACCCTTTCCCCATTATTTCGATTTTCCTCATTTCCCAATTTATACATACCTGTAGTTGAATATGGTTGTTTCCACATTGAGTTCTTCTTTCGCATAGGGCTTCATGAGGTGCTTGTTAAGCCCAAATGTTTCGACGGCCACCAAAACATATGGTGTAGATACCCGAGTTCCAGGCTCTTCTACTGGCAAATTTAGCATCTCATCTTCCATTCTGTTATAAAAATTCGAAATGTTGAACACCCCCGTATCGCTCAGCCTACCGTTCCTGCCCACATCTACCCAGGTGAACTTCAGCTCTGCATCGACGATAGCTAATAGCACAATTGAATAAAATCCCTTGTAATTGTAATAATGGGAATGGGAATGGGCTGGCCGCTGGATGGCAATGTGTTTCCCGTCCAATGCACCGATGCAGTGAGGGAACTGCCACTTGTCTTCAAATCGCTTGGCAATGTTCCGCCACTCTTGTTCAGTTTCAGGAAATCTCACAAAGTCTGTCTTCAGTACTGCATATAACGCAGCACATGTTTCGAATATTATCTTTGAAATACCCCTGTCACTTATTTGGAAGCAATAGACGAGTGATCTAAAGGTTTCTCCAGTTGCCAAATAACGCAGGGTTATGGCCAATCTCTCATCTGCTGGAATCGCCAGACGCATAACTGTGTCCTTTTTTCTGATGAGAGGGCGCACAAGGTCTAGTATGTACATTTGAAAGTGTCTTCGTCCATTCGTAACCATAATCTGTAATATAGCAAAATACAAGTTACGTATAATCATGCAGTAGCATCAAGCTGTGGTAAGGTAAGGTGTACTAATAATACTAATATTATTTTATGTTTTAGTTATTGTAAATTACATTTTAGTCCTGTTAGAAATGTACATTCCTATCAACAGGTGGTGTCTTCATTTTAATACATAATATTTTTATTCAGAACCTTACATTTACATACATTTAAAACACAATACAACGTAAACTTATCCTCACACAAGTTACAACAAACATATGACCAAATAGCAATTTGTCAAAACATATAGTACCAAATTATTATTTCATATTATCTGTTATCCCATTTTACACATTATTTTTTACTATGGCAATTCTTTTACAAACTTTAAATACATTCAAATTTACATCATTGAAAGTTTCTTCAATTATGTAATTTCAATGTCTTACAACATATTCACGATATATGGTTTTTTTTTTATTTATCAAATTTTAATTTGCTTATAAACTTAACTGTATTACTTTAACAACAGTATAGAAGTGTTATATATAAAAAATTTTTTAGGATATATTATATTATTTTTTAGTATAATTTGTTTTCTTTTGTTATTATTATTCCACATGTTTTTCGAAAATATCAACTTTAAGATTTTGGTTTGTACATTTGTCAATGTTCGAAATGTATATTTCCGAAATTTGCCCCTATATTAACTCATTAATTTAGTAGAGAATCACACATTGCAAACTAAATTAAAATGTTTATGTTAAGTGGAAGAATATTTGTTATATAATAACAGATATATATGATTACGTTACATTTTTTATATAAAATATTCCTGTAGTTATCCCATTTAGACAATTCATTTCTACTTCAAACTAATTAATTACAATTATTTCTTATATCAACTTCAGTATATGAAATACATTTTGTACTATTTCCATGTACAAAATCTTGACAATGTGTTCTGAATTTAATTTTTTTATCTACTATTTTCTTTTTGGGTTATATAAATATTCCTTTTGTTTTTCCATTATTACTAACAAGGTTATTAATATGACGTCATTTTTGTTCAATATTCAAACTATCCTATGAAGTTTTATTCAGCATATAAACATTTCAAAGTGATGTATATATTATTATATCATCAGCATATACATATATAAAACATTATCCCACCCAAAACACTTCGTGTAAAATAAGTTGCCACGACTCACATGCTCATAGTGCTTTCACTGTTAAAAAGATATGAGATCTCATGTAGAGCAAAGCCCCTCACTCTACGAGGCCTAACTCTACAAGCCCTCACTCTACCAACCCTATATCTTGGTCAAAAAGAATGCCTTGGCCGTTTCGTGGCTGTCACACAGACAATCCCATGGAGTTATGTAAAGGATGTGGAGTATGCCAAGGCACACTTTTTGACCAAGACAGTAGGGTTTTTAGAGTTAGGCATGTATAGTGAGGAGCTTGGCACTATATTAAATCTGATAACTTTTTAACAGTGAAAGCGTTATTAGCATCTTGGCAACGTATTTTACATGAAATGTTTTGGGTGAGTTGAAATAGTTCCCTGAAACGCCCAAGCCATACTTTTTGACCAAGTTATAGTGTTTTTAGCGTTAGGGCTTGTAGAGTTAGGCCTCGTGGAGTTAGGGGCTTGGCTCTACATGAGATCTCATATCTTTTTAACAGTGAAAGCATTGTGTGCATGTGAGTCTTGGCAACTTATTTTACACGAAGTGTTTTGGGTGGTATTCTCTATTACAACTAAATTTAGTTTGAAGAGTATTTAGAAAATGGATTTTTTTCAATACCCTACTTTTCTGTTTTTCTATTGGTAAACTTGTATATACAAGCTGTTTGCACTTTTCTAAGAAATCACATTATTACACAGTATTATTTAGGCCGAAGCATTGAGGGTTCGATAATACATAACCAGACCCCCCCCTTTATGAGGGGTTGGAATGTGAAAGTTACGGATTTCTTAATTTTTTTGTTGTTTGTGTGCTACTCCTAACCTGCATACCAAATTTCAGCTTTCTAGCACTTCAGGAAGTACCCTAGAGGTTTTGATGTTCATGGGTCAGTCAGTCAGTGAGTGAGTGACGGAATCGACGTATTTTAGGTAATAATGAAATCCAAGGTATAAAAGCTAACTAAATGAAACTTCGCGTATTTCATTAATCTGGTAACTGCATCATATCCTGAAAATTTCAGCTCTCTATTATTATCTAGGCCGAAGCTATGAGGGTTCGAAAATACGACGAAACTCTTCCAGAAAAGGTACGTAGTGCCCTTCCTGCCTTCGGCTCGTCTTGGCGGGGGCACTGCCGTGCCCCCAGATTTTAAAAATTAAAAAACATCATTTACAACATTATATATAAACTTGGCCCTACATTGGATCCTGGTGGCACTCTGGTATTAATTGTTTTCCTTTTAATTACTATTTTATTTATGTGCACACAAATGTTTATATTTCGTAAATAAATGTTTTTAATATTAAATATTTTACCTCTTATTCCATATTTTCGACATTTCATCAACGGCAAGTTGTGATCTATCAGATCAAAACCTGTACTTTGGTCAATAGTTACTAATAGTATAACATGATTCCTCTTTAAATTGTTCTTAGTATGCCCAAAAATTTTTCTAATAATTTTATGGTTCTTTTTATTTTGTTGATAACCATATTGATTGTCATTGATTAAAATAAATATTTTTAAATATTCTTCTTAATGTTTTTTTAACTAAATTTTGCTATACTTTAATTTATAGTTGATGACTGAGCAATAGGTCTATCATTTTTACAATCATTACAAGCATTATTTTTGAATATTGAAACAATTTTTGATATTTTTAAATTATTCGGATAAATTTCTTTATTTAAAATTAATTTCATCATTCATGCTATCGATTTAGCAACAATTTCCTCTTTCTCTTTGATATCAGAAATAGATATTTGATCATGTCAAATTTTTTTTTTCTCTTTCATCCCATATATTATCTTTATTTTCTCTTCATCATTTTGTACATCATTTACAGTTGTATTTATTAAATATGAATTATTTCAATTTTGCATTACATTCTTTTTCCACTTTTTATTATAAATTATTACTTATTTTATGATAATAATTAAAACATTTTTCTGAAAGTGTTTTCAATTTGTTTTTATCTTCTATTTCCTCTGAAAACCTATTTCTTTCATTTTCTGTTTTCGTTTTACATTTTTTATATTTTTATCTTTTTATTGACGTATATTTTTTTTCCTAATTTTTTTTTTGTTTATTTATATCATTTTTATAGTTATTATATTAATATAAAAATTTATAATACTACTTGTATTCTTACCTATATCTAAACTCATGCGAGAATCGCAGATCTCTGACACACTCATAGTAGTAACTATACAAATTTCTTTTTCGCAGCCATCGGTTGCAACATACTTTTCCGATTCTTGAATACCTCAGGTGGTATTTTTTTTCTTCTTCCAGTTCTTCATCTTTCTCGTCCAAAATAGCCAACATTATTGTCGCAGCAGCTTGTTTTCTTTTAATAAACATTGACAGCATCGGCGTCGCCATTTCTGAAAAATACCGGATACGGAAACTGTATGCCAACACGCTCTCTCTAGCTTTCCCTAGTGAGAGGCGTAGTAACCATAAATTTTCAAGGCAATATTCGTTTCGGAACAACTCTGTGTTCGCGCGTGATATGAACTGACAACGGTTGTCAGCAATAAAAAGGGGCAATATTGTCCCACAATATTGCCGCAGATTGCTACGTATTCGCCTAGCGAAAAGGTTTTACGTGTGTGAATTCAAACAGTGAACATGTAAATCGACATCACACTTAAAAATAATTATAAAAACTTTAAAAACCTTTAAAAAAACCGTAACATGTTTCGATTATCTTCCGCTAATCATCCTCAGACGGAATGAACGAGAAGGAATTATTCCGCCAATATATGGCTTCGTCAAAAAAAAAAAAAAATTTTTTGGCTCTACTCATTGAGATGAACCAATAATCGTGTATCTCACCAGGCCAATGCCATTATACCGTCAGAGGGGGGGAGAAGGCCCAAGAATAATTAAAACTGAATGCCGTAATGAAGAATGTTTTCAACAGAGACATTGGTATTATACGATTTGTACTTCAAAATAAAAAATGATTCAATAAATTTTCTTAGATAGCTATCATTCTGTTTGGCAACAATTCTAACGTTGTCCCTATCAATTTCATGGCGAAATTTATGAACATGTTCGGCAGTGTTATACTTAAAATTACGTTTACCAATTGCCTTTTCATACTCCTCCAGTCGTTTTCGTAAAGGCCTATATGTTTCCCCAAAATAAATGCAGAATGATATTTACAAGGAATAGCATAGACGCAATTGTTCTTATTTAGACATGAGGTATCATCCAAAACCTTAGCACCCTCATTAATACAATTTGCTGTAGTGAAGCCCGTGGCCGCCACCACCCCAATTCCATAACTCCTTAATATTCGAGCAATAGGATAATAAACCCCCGGTACAAATGGAATGCTTAAAAAAAATTTTGGCTTAATTTGACTAAAACTATTTGGATTATAAATCTTATTTAGAGTGCTCTAAACCATTGAATTGATAAATCTCTCATTATAGCCACAATTTAAAGCTATTTCCTCAATTTTTTTAATTTCCTCTTCAAACAATGTATAATCAGATGAAATCAAAAAAGCCCTTCTAATTGCCATTATAAATGCATTCTTTCTAAAACTATTGGGTACCGCTGATTTTGCGTGTATCACACCTGCATTAGACTTTTTTCGGAAGACCGAGGTTCGAATGCTGCCGCCAACCCTTGTAATATTCACGTCCTGAAATGCGATGGATGCATTTTCCTTTTCCTCATGCGTGAATTGAATTTCTTCATTAATCTGATTAAACCATTGAACAATCTGATCCACACTCTTTGAACCGTTAATAATTAAGAACGTGTCGTCCACAAATCGCCTATAAAACACAATAGAGGATTCCAACTCTATTGTAGAAATAAGTTTATTTTTGTTAGAATTGTTCAAGAAGCATAGTAAAAATAGCGAGGTGTTTCAATAATTATAAACATTACCTACGTTTGTTTGTTTAAATTACCTATATTTGTTTAAATTGCTTTGTACGAAATTAGAAGCTTGTAATGCTTGAAGAAGCAGAATAAGTTACTTTCTGTGAAATATAGTAATGTTTGAATAAGAATTTGTGTTTCCTATATCACAATTATATGGTTTAAATGTTTATTTATTGGAATAAGAAACAAAAAATACAATCTAAAATCTATGCTTGGTATTTCTTATACTTTAATTAGAATTTAGTTGTTTTAGCCTTTTTTGTAAGACATCGACTCTAATTTCCTTTTCTTTTTGTTACGAATTCCTTTTGATAGATGCAGTTGTTTCTTTTCAAATTGACTGGGCGACCACTTGATCTAAATGTTTTAGGATACTTCAGTCTTCAGAAACGTTTAATAACCTCAGTAAGTAATTTTCATTTTCTTAATCATGTAAGATACACTTTTCAGAAAATAGTGAATATTTCAGTGATTAAAGTATGTAGTAATGAATAAGAAATTATTTATAATACATGCACTAATAGGACCAATATTTAAAGTCTATGTGATTGAAAAAACTTTAGTTTCAGAGACTAACCAAAAAACTTCTTCCAAATAGAAGAAATACACTAATAGTAAGACCTACATGGAAACTGGACACAATATTGCGACTTATCCTCATTATTATGGTAATAAATTAAAATGAACGATTTAAATACATGATTTAACTCTATTGGTATTTGCAGTGTTGATTAATATATTTATAAAAATTAAATGTAATAGTACAAGCAAGTTAAATTCCATTAATTAAAAAATAAGTAGCTTATAAAATAAAACAACAAGACTGTAAGTAATCTTGAAACTTTAATATCTTTAATTCGGCCTTTTAAGAAGTTTTTGATGACTTTAGTTTGTCGTGTAAGTCATATTAGTTAGTATTTTCTTACACTGGAGCTATGTATAGTTTTAATATTAATAATATTGATAATCATAACTCATAAACATGATCCAGAGTTTTCCTAAAGAATATTCTTAATTGCCGTACTGCCAGTTAAAATCGTAATTCCACGTTTCCAATAATTTATGTTTCTTGATATAATATGCCATTGACTTGGTATTATATACTATATAAATATACTACCAGGTGAATCTAATTTAAATATCCTCTAATAAAAGCCATTTGAAGAGAGAACCATATAAATTGATAGAAATATTTCTAAAAACAAAAGGAAGAGATACAGAAAGTAAAAAAAAAAATATTTTTAATAGACATTACAGGAAAAAGTAATATTACTTCAAAAATGAAAAGCTGTTTACAAGAAGCATTTACCGTACGACAGAGAAAAAAAGAAGATGAGATACTGGTTATCCTCACTCTGCGATAGAAGTTATGGTTCATACACTCTATGAACACATCTTATTCGAAAATTGCTGAGCTGTCGATGTAGATGCTTCAAGACATGATGAACAGGTGTTTAGTATGTCGGATTGAGACCGGTTGAGACCGATTGCCTACAATCTAATCTTAAAGAGAGCGTTGACGTCCACAAAAATAAAGGTTACAAAAGCAGTCAAAACAATCCCAAGGTAATCAATGCTCAAGTCTTATGCATGTGTACTCGTTGCACCAAGAGCATTGAATTTGATCTACATAACTGTGTGTATGTATGGAGGATTCTCTACAAAGAGTTGCTAGGCTTCCCCCCAAAAATAATAACCCAAATCCGACAGTTATTATCTATAGATGACTAACGTTTACTTTAAAATTTTTGGCACTCATGGATATGGATGACTCATGGTTCAATATCCGCCGCCTACGTTTTGCATTGATGCTGCTTTTATTGCTCCCCTCCTATTCTGCGAAATATTCTTAATTTAAATTTCGCCCAGTGACTATTTCACCCTTTCTATATCTTAAAAAACAAAGTCGAGCCTTTTTGATCCAGAAAAGGATATTCTCACAACATTAATTGAACAATGTTACCAGTTTAACTACTTCGTATCTAATTACGATGAGTAAATGAAAGAAAAAGCAAAGTATATTATTTTCTTCTTGCATTATGGTGGAATGTAATATACCAAAACATTTTTAGCGTAAGACAATGCAGATTGTTTCCATTATGCGTAGTTTCTTCAGAATTTTACTGCTTCTCATCAGTAATTCCACAAGAAAGTTTAGGATAATAACAATTTATGTGAAAGTAAATCCACGTTTTCTTCCCAAATGTCATTTTCAAATCTCTTTTCATTTATTTTTAAAAATGAGATATTTCATAATTTTCTTAATAATTTAATTAATTAATTAATTAGTATATTTAACGTGTGTGTCTTCTAAACATATTGAAGGAATTTGAGGCCACCACACATTCGAACAATAAAATAAAATTTTATAAACAAAAATAAAACAAATTACATAAACACTAGTACTTTCTGAGCAATCGACGCTCCTTTTTCGAGTGATTGAATACAAAATATAAATATTACAAACAAAAGAGAGACAAGTAAGTCACGTGCTTTCATACCGGTCCTTTATCTTTGCGGAGGGTTGATAAGGCTTGATAACTTTACTTTCCAAAACTTCCCACGCAATATCTCATTTTGACATTGAGTATTTCAGATTCTCTCCTTCTCCAATTTGCACCACCCTCAGGCGAAGGGGCAAGTAGCATCCATACACCCACAAAAACGACAGTGGACCCGTCCCAATGCACGTGACCTACTTGTCTCTCTTTTGTTTGTAATATTTATATTTTGTATTCAATCACTCGAAAAAGGAGCGTCGATCGCTCAGAAAGTACTAGTGTTTATGTAATTTGTTTTATTTTAGTTTGTAAATTTTAATTTATTGTTCGAATGTGTGGTGATTTCAAATTCCTTCAATATCTTAATAATTTATTTTGTTGCATTTAAATTCCAGAGCTTTTAATTATTTATTCTACTCTTTTTTGTTTCCTAGATAATGGCCACTGATGTTTGCTATTGTATTATTCTCATACAATTCCAACAGAATTCTTCAGCCAGTCGTTCTAATACCAATGAGTCAGCAGATACAGAGAAAAGTTCAGCCATCATCAACATCAAATCAATAGACTGTACATCATGGTTTGCACTTTCCTCTTAAATGTTGCAGAAAACACTATAAAATCTTTTAATGCAAAACCTTATATTTATATCTTCGATTATAAATTTTGTTCCTCATTTGCTTTTAACTGAATACATAAGAATTCATGAAAGAACGGTAATATTTTAAAAGTAGTGAAGTAAGTATCCATTATTACAGTATTGTTTCTAATAACATTACATTATTTCGCGACAGACATTATTTCTAATACAGTAGAGTCCCGAAAACTCGCCACTCGATAACCCGGCAGTCCGGATAACTCGGCCACCCCCTGTCAGGGCGGAAAAACCCCGGGAGCAGACCCATTACAAGTTACATTTATATACAGTTCATGTATTAGATATTTTCTTAAGTTTATTTGGACAGTTTAAATTTGAGTTATAGCATTCTTTGTAAACTGTTGTATTCTCAAACAACAAATAAAAGTATTTTATGTAGAAAAAATCGTACTTATTCTTTTTTTAACACCTTTCCCGATAACCCGACAGTTGCAAAAACTCGGCCACCCTTCGGTCCACATTAGGCCGAGTTTTCGGGACTCTACTGTAACAATAAAAACGTTTGTGATTGAAAAATATTACAATCTTAATTAAATTAAGATTTAATTAAGAATTATTTCAATTAAAAGGAAAAGAAGTTTTGTTAATTTGAAAAGTTTCTAGTAGCATCTTACATAGAAAAGAAGAAATTCATGATTTTAGCAAATTTGTGGATATGTAGTTATTGGAATCATAAATTAGCAATATGCATAGGATGTATATAAATAAAATAATCAAATTTAACTTTGACATAATCTTTTATTATTTATTTCGAAATTATATTATGAGGGGCGTTCAAAAAGAAACGAGCCGGAGTGTGTAATGGGCAAACCGGTGACAGAAGGGTAATATCGTTGCATGTGTAACCAAGATTGGTTCGGACACGAGTGAGTGCGGAAGTTCATAGCCCACCGCTAGAGGGTCACGGGTGCAAGTCACGTGACTAAAAGCTAGCAGAAGCATACGTCAATCGTCCAACGAGATCATTCACATTGTAAGCAGTGAAACAGTGCAATGGAGGCGTCTAAAGAAGAGCAAAGAGGTGTTGTTCGCTTTCTGACAGCAGAAGGAGTAGGGGGAACGGACATTTATCGAAGAATGTCACAAGTGTACGGTGAACACTGCATGTCCCTTACAAGGGTACAAGCGCTTCAGGGAAGGACGGGTGTCGTTAGCCGATGATGCACGGCCTGGAAAACCACACCGCTTTACCGACGACATCGTCCAGCTGATGGACTCGTTACCCAGGACCGCCGAGTTACAGTGAAACACGTCGCCGACGAGGTCGGATTGAGCACCAGAAGTGTTCACACCATCATTACAAAAAGATTGAACTGGCGCAAAGTGTAAATAAATGAAATAATCTTTAATGAGTACAACGGTATTAAAATCGACTACAGCTCCTTCATATCTATTGACATTTTTTGCTTTAGAGTTTTTTATAACACAACTTTCCAATATTTTCCTTAAACTTAATTGTGTTTCTTTATATAAAATTTGAACATTTGTGTCCATAACGTGGCTCTTCGTTCTACAGTGTCCAAATTACTACATTGCTGTAGTAGATTTTAATACCGTTGTACTCATTAAAGATTATTTACATTTTGATACCCAAAAAACAGCCAATATATTGTGGAATTAAATTAACAAAATTATGGGAAAATTATGGATGACAATTAATAAGTCATTATTGTAAACAACAATTAAATTTGTTGTATCACCATGGTTTTATTTATTTTATTGTTATGCTTTTTGTAACAACAATAAAATTAGTTAATAGTCACTTTTTTATTCTTAAATCGTTTTGAGATGATTAGGCAAATTGTAACAACAATTAAATTTGTTGATAGTTCATGTTTTTAATCAATTGCTGCCAAGCTTGTTCTTAATCTGTTTGTGACATTTTTATATTATTGACTTGAAAAAAAGGAATAAGCTTATGTATATTTCCTGAAAATTTGTCTCCCTTATTATTATTTTAATAAATATTTAAATACTAATGTCATGTATGGAAGAGTGTGCTTTTATCTAATATTTTCGATATGGAAAGGAAGAAGATTGTTGAAGAATTTAATTTTAAAAAATTTTTTGGGAAGCAATTCTTAAGTCATAGACCTATCAAGTCGTCCGTCTGTGATTAAGAGCACTCAAAAATTGTTTAATCTATGAAGCTAAAGTTCCAGTGTTAGGCTTGGGTAAAACATACATTTTCATCTACTACAGATTATCCCGTCCGGTTTTTTTCAGGGAATCACCGCTTTTGTATTTTGCCGCAAAGAAAATTGGTCCAACTTGCCGGCTTAGCAAAGTATTGTCAGTCGCGAAATAAAACGTTCTAAATATGAAATTTCATTTTTCTAAAGGAACTCAATAACAATCTGTCTTTTCGTTAGGCAATAATATTTGTATTTATTCTCCACCCATCAAAACGTATAAAAATCAAAACAAACAAGATGGCGTGTAACGATAGTTTTCTACACACGATTTTTGAAGGATCTCCCACGAGGGAAAAGACCAAATACAGTGGAACCCCTGCTATTTGTTCTCCTCTATACTCTTACAAGTCCGCATTTTTCTAACTTTTTCGAATAAAATTCGACTCGGAAATCGAACGGAGTTCGAGTCTTGGGTTGGCTCTCGTTCGCCAAGCATTTTTACCGAACATAAAACGTTCTGTTATTTTATTGCTATTCTTGGTTCTTTTTAAATATTTTCATTGAAAATAAATTTAATCATGTGTTCAAAAAGATTAGTTATTCAACCAAGCCTAAAAGGAAATCAGGTGAGAACGACAATTGAACTGAAAAAAAAAAATTACTCTTATTCTTTCTTGTTGAAAGTAGAACTCGTGTCTTTGGACCTGGCCACTGAATACAGTTTTAAGCATGAATTTTCGCATTAAGTATTATTGTGGAGGTTTAAATAAGCATCTTCTGGGTGTCTGGAATCACTAATTACAATTTATATAATTTCCTATGGGAAAAATTGATTCAACATTCGTACAAATCGCAATTCGAATAGGCTCCTGAAACGAATTGTGTACGAATAGCCAGGTTCCACTGTATTTGCTAATGAATATTTACTGATGTTCATTTTATATCCTCACTAATATGACCTTAAAAAAATAAAAAATAATCTTTTTTACTGAATACAGTTCATTTGAAATTCCAACTCATGTGAACTTAAAAAAAAAATTGATTGTCACTGAATGTCAACAGTTCATTTTAGAACTATAAAGTCGTAAACTAAACAAAGAAAAAGTTAATATCTATTATCCAAGAAAAAAATTAATATATTTTCACAGCAAATCAACAAAGATGTGGAAAGATTTCACAAAGCAAACTATAACAGTAGTAGCAATTTTTGGAAAATTGGTAATATAACACAGGATGAAATTTAAAGCTTTGTAATAGAAATTGGCAAACAATGATAATGAAATGTAAACAATACAATCACTCATTTCAATAAAACTTCAATGTCCACAGAACATCAACAGTTCATTTCATAACTACAATCTGAAGAAGTCAACTTAAAAAAAATAAGCTTCCATTTCTACTGAACATTAATAGTTCATTTCATAACTTATATGAGTTAATGTTAACTTACAAAAAATAAAAAATTATAATGTTCACTAAATACCAACCAGTTGATTTCACATCCCCACTCATTGAAAACTTAACAAAATAAAAAAAAATCCTTTTCACTGAATATCAGCAGTTCATTTCAGAATTACAAAATCGAGGAGTGAACTTAAAAAAAAGGTTATTATCTATTATTCAAGAAAAAATTAGGATATTTTTATTTCTAATCAATATAACAAATTGTCGTAGACCTTATGTATATAATAATTATTATCAACAAGATACATTTTTTATTTGTAATGAATACAAATATTACATATCATTTTTCATAGATCATAAAACTAATGAAGGAATGAATTATTTAGATTAAATTTTATAGAAAAACACCAAATTCCTAGACTTAAAAGAAATGTTTAGATGGATCTTACAAATATTTATATATACAGTGTTACCTCCGAATAACGGACAGTCACGGGACCAGAAGTTTTGTCCGTTATTGGAAGGTGTCCGCTATTCGAGAGGACTATCTTTTTTTCAGTTTTTAGCTTATAGCTTGTCATTTAATGAAAAATCACGTACAATCTTAATTAAATTTCTACAATTACCATTGCGATATGAGAGAATATGAACAATTGCAAATTATTTAGTATATTTCTTTTTAAATGAGTGCTAATCCGTTTGTCTTACTTAAAATAATGACAAAATTAATTACAGTATATAGAAAATTAATTTCTAGCCATCCATTTAATGCCTTAAACGTGTCCAATCGTAAAGTTTAACCGAATTCTGTGGCTTTTTTTTTTAAGCAAAAACCGCTCATAGGAATGTTCTTTGCACGAGCAGAGCGGAACCATTTTATGACCATTTCGTCGATTTTGCTGTTTTCAGTTTTGCAAAACTTCAAATTCTTCGAATTTTCGTTTGTATTCACCATCCACATTTTTCTAATCTCTTCTTTGTCCTTGAAAAGTTCACTTACCTAAGTTTTACCAACTTTAAAACGTTCAAAGGCAACGCACACTCAGCTTTACTTTTTCAGCAACTTCAGTAACATAAATATTTTCTTTCAGTGCCAATCTCTTCCTTTTTGACGCCATTTTAATTCGCACTAAATTTAATCACCTCGTTTATAGGATAGCTTTATGAGGTATTGACATTTACAAAGCAACTGCAGCGAAAAAAAGGCCTCAGATTCGTGCATTGAATCATGGGACATAGATACAATGTATCAATGTATGGGACACCGATGTAAATACAACCATGATGTGTTTGTCGAAATGTTAATCGGAATTTTTTTTTTTTTAACAGTTAAAATAACTGTCCGCTATTTAGAGTGTCCGCTATTCGAAGTGGATAACATGGAATGTCCTATTATAAGAGACTGGGACCCGCAATAATGTCCGCTAATTAGAGGTGTCCGCTATTCAGGGTGTCCGTTAAAGGAGGTTACACTGTATATGTACAAATAATGGCCGACACAAAAAAAATATTCTGCCTTGATAGAAAATTATAATTATACTTCTATGTTTGTGTTTATAATTTTGATGTTTTAAAGAAAAGCTTCAAAAATATTGTTAAAAAAATTATCTAGAGATTTAAAAAAAATAAGACTAAATTTTAGATATTTTTCCCCTCTAACATTTTTTTAACAGTAATTATTGTCTTAAATTCAGCTGACTTCCATTATAAAGGCAAAATATTGATTCTGACATCTTGTGCTCCTTCTGACGGAAGGATACATTACGTCATCTTGTAAGCAATCTCCTGAATAGAAACAGGATAAACTGTATCTTCTTTGTTGCCAATAATATTTCGTTCCCTTTAACAGAAAACTTCATCAGATTTTGAACTTAAAACTTTAACATTATTTTGGTATTATGCAAATTGTTAGATTGACACGGATATTTTGAATTGTACGTGTTTTATTGTAAAAAAAATTCTTTTAATTAGATCATTAACAGATTATGTGGTAAAGGAAGAAGGAAACTTTTTTCTTATCCAAATTTCATCCTGATGAAGTTTCCTGTAAAACGGAACGAAATATTCTTGGTAATGAAAGAATATGTAGTTTTAGATATTTGAAGCAATAATATAGAGATTTAGGCTTAGATTTTTTAAATGAAAGATTCTATTAAATAGGTTACATATCTAAAGAGAAAATAGATACAGTTATGTTGAATATTCATTTTGATAGAAGTGTATCAGGAATTTACATCGGTTGTTGTGGAACGATGATATGACGTCTATCCCCTCCCCCTCCCAAAAAAAATGTTTCCTCCTTAAGGAAGAGGGTTTTAAAAACAAAATAATGGCTCTCCATCAAAAAAAATTCCAAATGCTTAATTTCTTCCTTTTCGGATGCAATTTTGGGTCGTGGGGAGGTTTACAATAATCCCGCTTCCTCGAGATGCGCTAATGGAATTTTGGTGCAAATTAATTCATAGATAAAGAACCTGAACCAAAAAAAAAATATGCCCGAATCTGCTGAAAGCGCTTTTCCAACAATAAATAAACTCAATAACTAAATAAATTAATGAATTTTAGAATAGCTAAAATTTTACTATAATGTTTCTTTTCTTTTATTAGATACTTTTCTAAACAATTGTTTGAATTTTACCATGAGAGTGTTCGAAACATTCAAAATGATCTTGTGATTGAAGATCGTGTTATTTGCTTTTGTCGTAATTTTCATCACCAGTTTCATCATTGAAATAGCGTTAGAACTTGCTTTAAAATTTCGAGAATTATGAGAAGTAAAACAGGGCCGACAAAGCTGTAGCGTTTCAGTGAACAAAGGTAAACCATTACCCTCAGTAGCAAGAAACCAGCCGGTGCAGTTTTTGCCATCCCATCGATTGAATTCAAGGTTATTATCAATTTGCTTCAATTAGGAGATTATCTTTCGAAAATAAATAATATTTTTATGAACTAAATTCATTCTATGCATCAGAATGTATAGGTATTTCTTGAAATTTTTTTAATTTGTTGCAAAAGATTGTGGTAGAACTGTCGCTCTTCGAAAACTTAGAACTTGTATTTCTAAATGCACTCCGCTTCCCCTTAAATAATAGAATCTAAAATATACATTACAGTTTCAAACAGGTTAATAATTCACTTAATATTCTACGGAAATTGCGTTGTGTGAAGGAGACTGTAACCCGTAATGAAAACTGAAAGTGAAACTTTTTGGATCTCGTCGCTGATTGGTTCTTGGCATTAGCGTAACTAGAGAATTTTTCGGGGGGGGGGGGGGGGGCAGGCCCTTTGGGTTTGGGAAAAAAGCGGAGAAATCTAAACTTGAATCTTCGAATAATTGCAATCTTATTGTTGGAAATAATGCATACAATTCCAATAAGTTAAAAAATATTTTATTTAATTTATTTTTACATTTAAAATATAAAATAATTATACTAATATGTATTTTTCTGGGGGGGCCTGGGCCTTGTGGGGGGGGGGCGGGTCCCCCTGGCTTCCCCTAGTTATGTCTATGGTTCTTGGCTTTGTAAGGCTTTAAAAAGCAACACCAATCATGTGAAATAATTCTTTCAATTACTCTGAATTTGGGGAGCAAAGAATTAAATAACAGAAGCACATCAACAGAAACAATAAGTATTTCAATGAATCAAAACAAGGAATGAAACTTTGATTGTGTTTGGTCACAGACATTGTACCTATTATGTAAAAATGTCCCTGAAATACTGGACCACTTTTAATACGGCGTAAGGCAAAGTTTTATATTTCCTTCAAGTTCTTTCAAGGCTTACAGAAATGATAGAAATAGTAATAATTGCCAGTGATTGACTTCTAGAAAGTCAGTATAGAATCACAACTACTGTAATTATTTCTTGTGGGATTTAAATATTAATAATTGTTGCCTTGGATCCTCACAACAAATTTCAAACGGCATTTAATTGAATTACTTGCCTGTACTGGTTTTAGCAGAGCGTATTTAGTCTTTGAGAGTTAAGAAGTAAATAAGCAGTAAACTGGTATGGACTTAACATGTTTTATAAAATCAAATAGCTACAAAGTATGAAACGTTTGTTTCTAACAAATTAAAGTTCATTTAAATTGACATCCTATCAATTAAAGTTTCTTTTCCTTAATGCTTAAAAGTTCGTTCAGAAAATTCCTTATCTTTAACTATTCAAGTTTCAAACATTGACAAAATGTTTTTTCGACCATATGTGAAATAAACAGAAGTTTAATGTAATGCATAAGTATTTTAATGCACTGAACTTTCTGATATTCTATTTGTCTTAACACTTGTATGTTTTAATAATCTGTCATATTCACCATGTGTGTGCTAACAGGATTATCTTGGAATGGATGAATAAATTAAATTAATTTCTTTGATCCAATATTAACTTAATATTTTAATAATAAAGTCTTCACTTAGCACTTTAAACAGTCTGGTATGATAACACAAATACTTCAATTTAATAGTTCTTGGTTTTCCTTAAAATATCCTTTAATAGTGCATTCCTCATTAATTACACCAATATTCTTGCATGACAGCTTAAGACCTTTTAGTTTAACAGTTCTTTACTTTCATCAAAACTAAGTTTCATTTCTCTTAAGTTGAATGTGTCTTGAATTCGATAATTCCTAACATAGAATAATGTTACGCGTAATAAATGACGTTACAGTTTCTTCAATCCACGAACAAAGTGTTCATCTGTTTGATGTGTTTCAATATTAAAGTTCTTTAATACCTATTTAGATTCGTCTTTGAAAACTTCATTTCGAGTGTTCGAATCTTTCTAGTTGGCATACTTCCTAGTCCGAAATGTACGAGGTAAACAGGAAAATCTACTTACAATAATTTCAGCGCCGATTCGTCAGTTTATTCGTCAACTCACGTTAATGGTAAGGATACTTCCTTGCAGAATTACTCTTCGGTCAACAAGTCATCGTCTGCGTTGGTCGCTTTCAAGCTGTAACCTCTCTTTGGAATCCCATTTCTTCGGTTCAGCCATTCATCGAGAATTAACTTTAAATCTATCAGTAATTCTGATTCATTTAATACTAAAGGCTGTCTGCCTTTTAATTGAACACAAGTTAATCTTTTAACTCAAATTAATCCATGATAATATCGGATGTGGATTTATCCGATTTCTATTATACAAATTTAGCATCGTTGCTAGTCTCCCGTTTGTATTCGCAACGCCATTTTACGATCTTCTATTAACAATTGAACGCACGCATTCGTGCTGTATTCAACACAACCATTGTTTCAGTTCGTGCCGTCACATAACAAATGAACATACTTTTAACTTTCAGTTTCAATGAACAAAAATAAAAAATAAATATTTCAAAGCCTTGAAGCTAATTTTGATTTAATTTTACCATGAATAAAAATTGATTTTCTCACATTTCTTTTCTTTTAAACTAGAAAACGACAAAAAATATGATGCAATACAAATAAATTATAGATCAACATATAAGGCTTCTAGTCATCTCTCAAAATGAAAAGGAAGCTAATAAACTTGTTAGTAATGATACTAGAATTCCGGAAGCTATCAATTTTACTGTTAGAGAAAACACTTCTGTCAGCTACGATAACCTTTTTCATATCCTCTTTTTATTTTTTTTTATTTTTTTAAGGTGGGAAAAAGGTGATAAACACTAGGTTCATTTTTAATTAATTTTTTTTTTACTTTCCAATAAATTTAATAAGAGACAGTGAAGTCCCATTAGATATTTAAGTGAAAATGGCGTCGTGTTTGGAGACTTGCTTTTTGGGAGAGAGAGACTTACTTTTATAAACTTCTTTCTGTAAACACATATATTGTAATATTCCTACTGGAAAGAATGATGTATTCATTTTCAATAATGATTTAGTATTAATTATAATTAATTATCAATAAAAAATATTTTTCTTATTAACTTTTCTTATCAGTAACATAAAATAATGCTTTTGGTTTTAGATATGTAGTAGTAGTGAATGTAGGTGGCAGAGAAGCCAAGCACTGCGACCGGAGGTCTATTGTAATAACCCACGGAAATAAGGACAGATGGAGAGAAAGACTGAGAAAGTATGGTAGGAGAGGTGCAGGGGAAACGGGAGAAAACCTACCCAGCGCGGATCGTCCACCATCACGAAATCCACATGAGAACCTAACCCCGGTACTCAGAGGTGAGCGGCCGATATCATAGCGACAACCGCGCGGCCATTTGGTTTTAGATATAGTGTTTACATGTGGCATACGACAATTGTCTGAGGATAAAAAGCTTAATTCTAAGTTCTGAAAAATTAATCATTTCAAACCTCGCGCAAATTAATAGATTAGGATTAATATTCATTATTTAAGATAATGTAATATTAATAGAAATAGAATAGATATCCATTATTTAGGTTTTTATTGCTTTTATATGCGAAGTTTTGTAGCCTTCTGTTCTCGACAAGAGAGACACTTCGAAAAAGAGTTGAAATAGAAATGATAGATAAATTCTTCTTTAAGATTAGGCATACTAAGATTCAATCAGATATATCCAGCGGATCAAATGTTCATAGATAGGAGGATGTTCGGACGACACACACACACACACACAGACTGAATGTTCGAATAAGCCTCAGTCTAGGAAAGACTGAGGAAAGCTAGCTAAAAATGATGAATACTTGCTCTGATTAAAAAGCATAAGAATTTTTTGCTGAAAGAATTGATGTGATTGTAGGGAGCGAGCGAAAAATCCATATACCCGGTCAGTAAACTGGTTTTGGAAATGAATTGATGTGCCTATAAGGATCCAAAAGAACTGTATTCTCTCCTCCATGGTATCTGCGCAGACAGATGCGTCTTCAGGTCCGTGTGCTTTTTCTCCGTAGCATCACAATCGTGAAGGCATTGCGCACAGAAATCTCCAACTAGGCGTTAGGAACGTACCGGACTTCCTGTTTAATGATTCCCCACAGAAAATTGTCTGGCATGGTGAGATCTGGGATGCGTGGTGGCCATGGGAAAGCTAAAGGGAAAGTTCTCGGATCCACCGGCTTGGGTAAAGTTCATCAAGGCGGAATTGCACTCTCACGGCGAACTGAGCTCCGTCTTAGTGAAATCACATAATGTCAGATATGCCTTTGAACTGGAGTTCAGGCAGCAACCATTCGGTAATCATACGCAGATAAGTCGTCTGATTCACTGGGCCATTGAAGAAATATGGTCCAAGCAGATGCTCTTCTGTTACCCCCGCCTAAATAACAACGTGTGGTGGAGTTCGAGTTCTTAAAAGAAATGTGGATTTTTCCTTTGACCACAAATATAACGTTCTGATCTTTCGATCATCGACAGCACATTCATCACTAAACAGAACTCTTCGTTGATTTTCTCTTGTTGGGAAATGTTGGAGAAGCAGTTGAATGCTTCTTTGCGCCATGTTAAAACCACATTTGATAGCTCATTCACTGACAACGGGCCAAAAAGTTTCCCTTTCAAGTCCTTTCGCATGTGGTCTTTCATGGCTGACAGGGGAATATCCAATTCGGCAGCACATTTGCAAATTGACTTTATGGGAGATCGCATTATGATTCTTCCACAGCAGAACATGTTTCCTTAAGTGTTGAGGGGCTTTCCGTCCGATGTGAATCCTTCACGGATGCTGACGTAAAAGTCTTCAATTCCCAACTCCAATAATGTCCTCTTGGATGGTGACGCCTTCGCAGCTGACAACTGATAATAATTTGTGAAAGAGTTTGTCCCGTATGTGGTCGTTCGTGAATCCAAACTGCAGTCACTAAACGCTCTTCAATCCAGAATCTGCTTAAATCAGCCATACTTTCCGCCACTGGTTGCTTCTTTGCTCTGTTTATTCAATTGCTCGCGTTTTGTCAATGTGCCTGTGTATACATTTCCAGAAACAGTACACAGTAAAATCTCGTTAAGTCGTCACCCGGATAAGTCGTCAGTCCGTTTAAGTCGTCGTTTTCCGTTGGTCCAAACAAGGTCTCAAACAGAATAATGTAAAATAACCCTTCTTTACCCGTCACCAAATTTATTTCTACTCCGGATAACTCGTCACCCTCAAAAATGGCTAAAACCATCTTTCTTCTCCATTTTGCATGCCATCGTGTTAAAGTGAAGCCCCGCCCCTTCACTTTAAGAAAGCCAAGACTTCAAGGGGAATTTTCGACCACGCACGTCACTTCATTCCTTTCCTACCCCTTCGGGTTCTTGGAATCTCGCTGCTATCTCATTCAAAGCACACTTCTCGCTGCGACTCTGTACAGTGAAGACGTTTTTCTTGACCGCTCCTGAGTTTGGCTTCATTTCATAGCAAGTAAGCCCCACTCTAAGGGCTATTTTTTTCTCTTGCAATTTGGTGGTTCGATTTCTTAACATGCACGGGAAACGAAAACTTACCTCGTTATCTTTTAAAGAAAAAAAAAGATTCTTAATTGCACCTTGAAAAATCCAATGTTTCGAAAATAGCCTTTGCCAAAGAACACCATATTCCCAGGACTACATTGAACGATATTCTTTCATCGTAACAAGTAATTGAAGAAGCTGACTGCAAAGACAAAAGAAAGAGAATGAGGAAATCGAAGTTTGACGAAGAGATCGAGGAGGAGTTAGTTCGATGGCTAAAACATTCCAGATCGCTAATGTGCCTATTTCTGTCGTGATTCTTAAAGAAAAAGCCATGGAAATTGCTAAGGAGTTGAACATTGAAGATTTCGGCGGCACCAATGGTTGGCTAGTACTTTTCAAAGACAGACATTGCCTTTCTTTTAAAACGATTAAAATGTGGTAACTATAAAAAGTGGTTTTTTTTTATTTTCCACTCATTCATTTGCAAGAATTGATTTCTGAAAATCTTGTTTTTCTCACCGAATCCTACAGCAAATATTGTATTTTATATTGTATTTCAGTGTTTTTTTTGTTTTGTTTTTGTTTTTCAAAAATTCCCACTTCGCTTAAGTCGTCACTCCGCTTAAGTCGTCAAAAATGTTTGGTCCTTTGAGTGACAACTTAACGAGGTTTTACTGTATACATAAATATGACTTTTTCCATAGCATACAGGGACTTTTTTCCTACTCTGTAGACAATTGCAAAAAATATAAGATTAGTTTAGTTTGACAAAAGAAGCGAAAAAAAACTTGGTTAAGTTACTTTGAAAAATGAATATTAAAGTATAGGAGGCTTACTGTGATATAATTATGAAAGCATATGAATGACGTGCTATGATATGATGTATGAATGTAAACCTACTTTGAGAAAGACATATTTAAAAACGAAAGATTAGGAGATTAATATACTGAAATGCAAGAACTTGCCAGCAGGAAGAAGAAAAAAAAACCCAAAGAGTCCGAAACTGCTCTGACCAATTATTTAGTTTTCCGTAAGTAAAAATGATGATCTCGTAACTCTGCAGGATCTTATATAAAAAAGAAATATTTCGACCGACTCTTATTATTACACAATATTAATTTCTTCCTGCCTCTAGAACATTATAACTTTATGAGCTTGGTTTGTCATTTTTTCCCAATCGATTCCTAAGTGATTTAAGAGACACTGATAAAAGAAGAAATGAAATTAAGGGTTCAAATGATATCACAATATTTATTCGATTGATTTCCGTTAAATTACAGGCAGCAGTGACTGAGAACAGGTACGTTCTTCCCGCCCTCTTATTAGAAGCTCTATAAGTGTTTTGCTTATCTTGTTATCGAGAATCCCACGCAGTTTATCGAGTTGAGTGATAAAATAGCTTTTTAATTTTGAGGCCAAAGAATTCTACCTACTGAATTATTGTGAATTCACTTTACTGTGAATTTCTTTTTATTTCTTAAGTTGAAAAAGGACCCACGCTTTATTTCCATCCGCCGACAGCACAATGCAACCATTAAGCTATATTTTTTAACAAGTTTACGATTACAGACAAATTTTTATGCCGAAATCCAAGTACGATTTCCAATGTCTATTGTGCTTTCGTAACAGATAACTTTTATGAAAAATACAAAATCCTGAAAAAATTAATGATTACTTTTCTTAAAATTGTTGCGATATTTGTGCTGTATTTTTTAATGTAGTTAACAAATTAAAATCTCAATCTAGTCCCGTTGGTCATGAAACCCTGGGAGCCTTACATCCCGCGCGCCCGTGGGCCTACAAGGCCTGTTTGTAACTTTTTAACCAATTAAAAGTAAGTTTCACTTTTTACAGTTTGTTGACAGTTATTATATCTGCAAATTTACACTGAAGTTGTTAAATTCAATTACTTATAATGATATTCCGGGATATCAGTGGTTTTTAAATAATAACTTATTAAACAATGAATAAATAAAAAGACTTAAATAACGTTAAAAGTAACGAAAAACAATTAAAAACGAAACCTTGCCTTTTACCAACAACGTATTTAATCATCTTTTTTTTCTGTCCGCCATTTAGTACACAGTGACGAAGTTTGTTAGAAGAATATTAAAGTTTTGGGGAAAAAAATTGTTAAGCCATCATATTTTGTTTTAAAAAAATTTCTACGAGATATTACAACAAGATTGTAAATTACTACAAGATTGCGAATATCGCTAAAAATACTTTTTAATTCATATAAGAACATTAAGAAACAGGAATTATCTAAATTATATTTTTTTTTCAATAATAGTTTAAAAGCTACAAAGCAGTTTTAAAAAAAAGTTCAAAGTCATGCATTCGGCTGCAAGTTAATTAACTTCAATTTAAATACCCATAGCATCGTTTTGAACAGCGACAAAATTTTTCTTAGTAAATAATTCGAAACTTACTAAAAAACAAGCTCATATCTTTTGATGGAAATTTATTAGAAATTTTGAATTTGATGGGCATGGCTTCTATGGAGTTATTTTATAATGATATATAATGACTTCCTTTATAATGATTATATGTGTTATAAAGGCTATACATACTAGATGTATGTAGACTATATTTGATATATATAAAAACAACTTCAACAACACAGTATTCCAGAAGTGACTGTAAGTTCATCATCATTTTCTTCATTATTCAAGGATTATCCAAGATTCTTACTTCAACACCATTCATTTTTCTATCTTCTTCCACGACTAATTTTCCTGCGATACATTAGTTCGTGAACGGTTTTCAGCACTTGAAGAGATTACTGATGTTGTTAGGTAATTGTTATTTTTAAGTTCTTCAGCTATTCTAAAATCAATATTCAGATTGATTGAATATTAATATACTTCTTAATATACTTCTTGAAATGTTTCAAGAGATAAAAAATATACGATCTCAACAAGGAATTCATAAAAGAAATTGAAACCTAATTTTCTCAAAAATTGTTATTTTTAGCTGCCCCAAGTTTACACTTTGCCTTTAAAAACCGCTAGGGGACCGCTCTTGGTTTTATCCTGTCTGTCTGTCACACTCTGTAGCGGCCAAACGGTTAGAGATATTCGAATTAAAACTTCCCCATTGTGCTCAGCATCAAAAAGTAGGTGACCATGTGTAAAAAAGTAAGATCTCTGGGACCACTCCCTGACCTCCTTTAAAGGCGTTTTCTGTCCTTTAAAGGCGTTTTTAAAAGAAAGACAACGCCTGGGGGGGGGGAGTCAGGGAATGGTCAAAGAATTGTTACACATGGTTACCTACTTTTCGATGCTGAACACAATGGTGGAGGTTTCATTCGAATATCTCTAACCGTTCGGCCGCTACAGTGTGACATCCTCTAGCGGTTTTACTAGCAAGCTGCAATAAGTGTTTTGCTAATAATCGGTTGCTAAAAACCAAGAAACCTGGTATTGTTTTAACTTCCTTATTATTATTATGAATGTGAATGTTGCTAATGCAAAAGGCGCAATTGTTGCGGGTAGTGTCATTATTGTGATGGTTGTAGAGCTGCATTAAAAATGTGAGTGTGGCGACGTGCGGAAAAACGAAATGCTGATGCAAAGCGAGAAGCTTCATGCTTGAGTAAAGAACGGTCTCGCTCTAAATTCTGTTTATAAAATTGTGCATAGTATGGGGCCGCTTTGCTTTTGACACTGTCTAAAAGCATTAATTACCTGGTTTGTTTTGTTTTTTGGTTTTTTAAAATCAAGAGAAAAATAAGTTCTAAAGGTTTTCCGTAGAAATTTTGATATCTTCCGATTAAAGACTCTCAATGGAAAAAAACTTCAGAATATAAAAGTTAGATGGCAATGCTAAGTTTAAAGAAAATCCTTGGAAAGGTTCAAAGGTTGTTTAGGAGGACACAGACTGACTGATTTGGTAGCCCTCATTTCTCTATTGAAAAAAGGCTAAAAAATAATAAAAACGGATTGACTTAAGGGTAACTAATTTTTCAAATGAAAGAATAACTTCTTTGTGACCCTAAGCACATTTTTTTTTCTGATCAATAACTTTATCCATAAACAGATTATCTTTCGTTGTAAATGATTTATTAACAAAGAAAGAGGAAGATAAAAAAAAAAGAAAAAAGAATAGTGGTTGCAGAGTTGGGAAAGACTTTTGGGAAGTGAAACGGAAACGAATTGATGGCTCTGTTTTGATCAACACTTTCCCGAATGGAAGTAAAGACTGTCTAATAAATAAAACGAAGTGAGACACATTTAAAAAACTTAAAATATGACCGTCAAGGTGAAAGAAAAAGATATCAATTTTCCCCTAGCTATCAATTATTTACTAAATCAATCATGATGAGTTTTTTTTTTTTTTAAATCCATGAATTTCTTTTTCCTTTTTTTTTTTTGATCTTCTTGAAAGTTAGTTCTTGATCTGCATATTTAAGAACTAACGATAATCTTACATTTCAAATCTTTTCCAAATGAATCCAAATGAAAGTAAACAAAGGATTTCTATCCTATTTCTGTTAGCATCTCATTGTCTTTAAACAATGAATATTCAATCTCACTAATCTATTGCGGGTTATTTGATACGATTAAAATTAACCTCATTTAATAATTTAAATAAATAATATGAATTTTTAACTAGTTTTGTTTTTTAGGCTTCTGATAGGAAGCCTTATGATCCCGCTTTGTCCGTCCGTCTGTGGATAAGTATCATTAAAATCTCATTAAATTATCATTAAGAACAACAATCACAACAATCGCAACAATTGCTCCTTTTGCATTCGCAACAATCACATTTAAAATAATAAGGAAATTAAAGCAATAATCAGAAGCCGTTGCAAAGCATTGTGATTGGTTTACTAATCGCTATCCCTGAGTTGATATTTTGTTTTGTTTTTTTAAATCAAAATAGAAAATTTGTAGTAGTTATATTCGATAGATATTAGAATTTGAAAAAAAAGATAGGATTTTAGTTTTCGTCATTTTCGTCAAAAAAAAAAAAAAATCATTTCATGGACTCCATGTACATAACTATTCGTAATTTGGCACGCCAACTACAATTCTGTTATTTCACTGTAAGTGAAGGAACTTTATTTTTCATTTTGTGGAGTACCATCTCTTGATAAATCGATAACAGAGAATTGATGCTCATAATTATCGATTCACACTGTTCGCGATTTAATCTAAATAACGAATTTAATAGTTTTGTTTTGGAATAATTCTATGAGAAAGCCCAATTTTTCTTTTTTTTTCTATATTCTCATTAATTTCGAGTATTGATGAATTTATATTGTAAATTTCAATTTGACAATGGACTGAACTGATGGATGAGTTTGCTAAGCACTTAACTAAGCTATAGCTCTGAACAAACGCTAATAACACTAATGTTCAATGTTCAATATATTAAGTTCAGTTCTGCTTTTAATCTCACACTTCGTGAATTACTGGTTCTGAAGGAATTTAAATCAATTGTATACATTTATATTTAGTAACTTGCAAATTTATAATTGCTTGTCGTTATTCCTTCTATTTGGCGCCTTTTTTGTGTGAAAGCATTCATCATATGTCTATCAAAGATTATGGAACCAAATCATTGTAAATTTTGGCTTAATTTCAATCGAAAAGTGAGATTCAAATAAGTGTGTGTGTATGTGTGTGAGCATTCTCCCAAATAACTTTCGAACTGCTGGATGATCTTCTCAAAACTTGGTATGCAGATTCAAGGGCTAGATGGTATCTAATTTTTATGTTTGAAATCATTTCCAAATGGTTCCTTTTCGAGAAATCATGGGGGGAAAGGAAAAAAAATCCCTATTAAAAAGCACTGGAATATAAACAATGGATTTATATCCTATTCTGTTAATATATCATTTTCTTAAACAAGTGAATATTAAATAAAATCTATATTATCGAATACACTTGTTCTCTGACACAGCATATTCAAATAAAAAACACAACTTCCATACTTGATCCCAATTTTTTTGTCTTTATTAATCATAAAGATGTGTTGTTAGGCGAGATGTGTTGTTTATTATTTTTACTTGTTACTATGAGAATAGATATTCTCATTATGTTTTAGTTTTACTTAAACCTTGAAAAAGTCTTTATGATTAATAAAGACGAAATATTGGGATCAAGTATGGAAGTTGTGTTCTGTCTTTGAATATACTGTGTCAGAGAACAAGTGAATTTTAATTTTAACTAATTCATTGACCGCGGTTTGATCCGATTAAAATTAATCGGATTTATACAAATTAAATAAATAATGCACATTTAATTCAGTTTTTTATAAAATGCAAGTTATTTTCAGCAGCTATTGTAATTGGAATATAAATGTAAGGCTTACTTTTTTTGTTGTTTTCATAACTTAAAAAAACATACGCAGATACAAGAAATAACATTAAAGGAAAGAAGGCTTTTAAAGTCTTTCAAAATTTCACTTTAAATTTCGCATAGTTTCTTTTTTTTTTCGATTCTCTGATTCTAGCTTCACATCTTTTGCGTAATCAAGAGGCAATAAGTGCTCTGATCACACCAAAAAGAAATCAATCTACATTACATCATCAAAAAGCTAAATCATTAGTTGAAGTGCTGATATTAATAATAAAATTATTAACGTGTGCGATAAAAGTTTTTAAAAAGTCTTAAAACAGCCAACAGTTTGAGTTTAAAATTTAAAAAATTTAAAAAACTATTTACAATTAAAAAGTTTAAACTAGTTTCTTCCCGTTAACGGGTCATCTTCAGCTGTTGGCTGTTTTAAAACTTTTTAAAAACTAATATTAATATTGCTAATATAAATTTTTTTCTCAGTTTAAAAAGAACTCGAACTCCATTAATGTCTAATGAGGGGTTAGCCAAAGACCAAGTTGAAACACTGAGCAGTATTTATATTTTTATACATACATATATTAGCAATTGTAAATTTACATATTATCAATCCGCAAACAGTGTCTGTTATCTATTAGTTAAAGCTTAAAGTCATGAGTTTTGGTATTGACCAAAAGAAAAAAAAATCTAAGGAATTAAGGAATTTCCTTAAGAGAAGTATTTTTAAAAAAGTAGATATATCTCTTTAATACTTTGTTTCATTGTAAATCATTAAGTTGAAGTTTTTTAAAGCATATTTTATAATCTTAACTTTTATTATTTCAGAATTTGAAATGGCGAAGTTCTTTTTAATTCGACAAACATCATTACCAAATATGTCTAAGAAGATTAAAGTCGCATTGACGGAATTCCAATTCAAAGGCATTTATGTACATTGTCGGCCATTGGCAGTAATATCACAGCTCTGTGGAATTTTCCATATAAGTAATGCTTATAAAGCATCACCTTATCATCTTAGTTTCCAGTTCCGCAGTTTAGCCAGTTTCTACAGTTTATTTGTGAATGCTTCCTTTCTCTTAGCGAGTAT
>JAFIDM010084130.1:61897-88424 GCA_023159025.1 Thereuonema tuberculata | reverse complement strand
GCTAATAGATGTTGTAAAAGGCTTGAAAAACTATCGAAGTGTAGTTTATGGAGTTTTTTGTTATTAAAGAAGTTATTTAAGATGTTTATTAAGAAGAATTTGTATGTTTATTAATAGATATCGACTTGATTTTATTAGTTTGTACTTCTATAAATGAAAAATTTATTGATAAATTTTAAGAAAATTGATAAATTTAATTTGTTCTAGTTCTGCAAATATAAAACAATGCAAAATGAAATATTAGTCATTAAAGATTTTTACCAATTTTGGGCTTCTGTTTTCCAATAAGAATATAGAACTTTAAAAAAAAAAACTTTCGAAATAGATTTTTGGATTATTTTTATTTCACTCTAGCAAAAGGTAAAGTGGGTTTAAATTTATTATTTTTATAATAAATATTTATACAGTATTCACATTTTACAGTATTCACATAATATTTTACAGTATTCACATAAAACTATGGACAAGCAAGTCTTATTTATGTTATTCTAAAAACATCAATTAAAAAATTCCTTTAAAATGTAATTTCACATTTGACAGGAATATAGATTTTTTTTGTTTATTTATATTATTAATTATTACATTATATAATTTACTCAATAATTTATTTATATTATTATTTATATTATTTATATTCATAGGTCCTTAAACCTTTGTATATTGTATAGCTCTTATCCTACATCAGAAACTTATATTTTTGATGCAATAAAGATATTCGAGTTTAACTTTTCTTTATAAGATTCTATTTTTTTATATTTTATAATTTCTACTTCAGGCGGAGAAAATTATTGTACTAATAAAGCAGTTCGAAGATCTTGGAAAACAACTTCGTATCTGGAAATACAAAAAAAGATGAACAGTTTGGATTGTATCCATGTTATTAGCTGATTTATTTCTACCCATAATATTTTCATTCTTTTCAAACATACTTCTACCACAAGAAATCATAGATGAACTTTCCAGAAGGACATTGACTATTATCAGGTCTATTGTTGTTGTAGTACTTACAATACTTCGAGTAAATATGATTAGTCCTGTATTCATTTTCATTCACTATGTTCATGTGGCCACTGAATGCTTTCAGTCCATAAATAAGGAACTTTCTCGACTTCTCAAGTCCAACAGTACCTTTATCATTGGTCAAAGACTAGCAAATTTGCGCTTACTTCACAAGAAAATCTGCAAAATGATTGAAGAATTAAATACCATCTTCACTTATTTCATATCCATTTACTATGCAGGACATAGCTTCATTCTTTGTGTGTATGTTTATATGTTAATTTTAGACGGAAATGATGGAATGCCTTCAATTTTATGGGCCATCTGTTCAGTAGTTATGCTGACTAGACTCTTTGGATGTTGTTATTGTTTTGACAGGCAGAAATACAAAGTAAGTAAAACTGAAATCACTTTATTTGTTATTAGAAAACTAACAAACGTTAAATATCGATTTTTTTTTATCTTATTAAGAAACATTGTTGAATAAAAAAAAATTGAAATCAAATGATTTGGTATTTGAATTTTCTTATGGCATAATTAGCAATATGTTTTCTCGTACAAAAAGTTAAAAATTAAAACAAACTAATAGAAAAGAGAAAGAGAGAGAAAGAGAAAGCTTGCTTAACTGTTAAGAAAATTAATAAAATCAATAAAAGGAAACAAGAATTATGTTTAATAATAAGTTGGTTTGATGAAGACGGAACAACTTCTGATGCTTGTTGAATGGATTTGGAACTAACATGCTAAAAAAAAAAATTGGATAAACTTGCGCACCTGCAGTATCGAATTTTCCAGATTTTTTTTCCATTGCCCATAAAATCCTCTTTGCGTTTAGAATTTATCTTTTTGTTATTATAACAATTTACAAGCTAAACCCTACTTTCTTATCTGCAACACGAATACCTTTATCTTTTTTTCCATATGTTACTGTTACCTTAACTGTAATTTCTCTTTTAAAAGCTTTACCACTTAGTATATCGAAACCGTACCCATGTAACACAGATTGTTGGCTCAACGTTGGCAAAAGGTTGGCACAGTTAGGAGTTGGCCACTTTACGTATCCTGGGATTTGACACATGGTAAAAGCTTATCTGGGAAACAAAGTGAAGTACAAAATTTTAGCAATGCATGTGATTTTGGCCGTACGATTTAGTCCTTGAAAGAATCATAAATCGAGCCTATGTGCATTATGGTAGTAAATAGTTTGCAAGAAATAAATATCAGATAAAAACGAAACAGATAGTATTTTTAATATTCATCTTTCACTAAGTTTCCGTAAATGAAGACCACTCTGTTTCCGTAACTGATTATGGTTAGTTTTATGAAAGTGACTTATTTTTATAAGATTAATATAAATTCATTTTATTTCAAATGCTCCATTAAATAATTCAGTTAAAATTCTTGAAATGTTATGTACATGCAGCTTTTCTATTAGGAAGACAAGTAAATAGTGACATCTGGTGTAGGATTCTGTAACGATGAAGCCCTGCCTACCCTCAAGTGATCAACCAGTAAGGCCAAACTATTGCCATCTTTAGAAGTCTGTGTTACTTGGGTACTCTTCGATGGTAATGATCAGTTTTACCAACATTGTTAATTTCCCAATGTTAAAGCCTAGATGGTTTTTCTGATATGATGTCTTTTTGTGTATTTTAACTAAACGAGAAGAGAATCGGTTTTTTGAATAGACTTCTAATATTGTGGGGATGTTATTTATAGTATTTTTTTTAAATATCCTTTATTGAGCCTAATCGAAAGTTCTTAGTATAGGTATTCTATATTTTGATGAAGATGTAATATATTATACTCGTGCTATCTGGGAAAAGTAAGACAAAAGTAACATCTAAGCCAATCCTCATCCAAATACTCCAATATACGTGTCTGAAATTCCAGTAATTTTTATTCACGAAAATGTAATTTACATGAGATTTTTCGCTGTTTGCTGACTAAATACCCTTCCTCTTCTTTCGTTCAACATTTCTAAAGTTTCCCTTCCTTTGATTGGCGACAAACAAATTCAAAATTTCGTTATGTAATCAAAGAAAGAAAAAGCATATTGATTCTTCATATTTATAATAAAAATGTAAATAAATCCTTTTAGTTTGAAAATTATGAAGGAAAAATCAATTTGAAGAAAGTATTCATTCGAATTAAATGTAGCTTGAATAATGGATAAACCATAAAAGATTAAAACATTGAATAACTTTTCTTAAAAATCATTCATAAATTAATTTATTTGTTTTTTAACTTAATTTTTAATTTAATATGCAGGTTTTCAAATAGGAAGAATCTTTTTATTCAAATAGAAAATAATATTTTTTCCTGTTTTAATAGTTTATTTATTATTCTAGTTAATTTCTAAGAATTGCAAATGAAAATTTACATTGTTAGAAAAAATTTTTAGAAATAATTTTTATTTAACTTTTTCTTAAGAAATTTGTTAACATCATAATTTGATTTTAGGCTTTAACTTCCGCAAAAATTTTATCAGAATCTGCAATTTGGAATTTGGCAGCAGAAAGCCGATTTCAGGTAAAAACTTTTGGACAATTTTGACTATTAAAATAATTTCGGTTTTAAGACAATATTGAAAAAAACTTCATTTAAAATTTATTTGATAACATTCATATCATCTTCAAAAATATTAATAATAATTCACAGTTTTTAAATGTTTAAGAAGTTTTCATAATCAATTTCCTAAGTAATTTCGGTATTAGAGGAGCTTAGTTGCAAAACCCGCCATCTCCAACAACTGAAAATTCCGAGTCAATGGAGTTTTTTGCTAAGTTCAAATCAAAACCCGCCGTTTGCATACAGTTTAAGTTCAAAAACCGCTATAACAATGAATTGCGATACGATTTCGATACTAGTGCTATTTCAAAGCCCGCCATGTCTTATGCTATTGTATTATCAAACCCCATCATATCCAAAACTTAATTTTGGAGATGGTGGGTTTTGAAACTAAGATCCTCATTTATAACATCCTACTTTCCAAGATAACAAAAAATACTCCTCTTGATTCTTAATAATGAATTTATAACAATTCAGTCTTTTTTGATAGCAAGCAACACATTTTAATAGTTGCAAAAAACTGTTTGTTTTTAAATGGCGGAAGTAGTACATCCAAAAAAAAATGTTAATAAAACATCCTTGAAGACATAAATTTAATGTAACGATGGCGCGAAGTTGAATGCCTCGCTAACTTGAATTATTTAAGGATCCTCATTTTCCAGAATTACTTCCAATCAATTCGTCTAACAAGGGAAGTGCTTGACCTCGAACGCTGAGAACCACACGAAAATGTGCTTAGAATATAAATCGCTCATGCCAAAAACAGTGGTATTCTCATGCAAAACTGCAAGTCTTACCACCAGAGATATTTGAATGATCACCTATTGAAGGTCCGAGAGAGGAACTTGGGTAACGCAAAGAAACAAAATATCGATATAATAGGACCAAAAACACACATATTACAATATCGTGTCTATATTGCCATATTTCCTCTGCTTAAAATAATTACGCTATCTGAATAACAAACTTTTCCTACTGACCTGATAGTGATGCACAGCTATTCAGTCTTCTAAGTGCAGATCTTTAAAGTGTGCTAGCAGACAAACCACTGAGTTTTGCATGGAATGACTCATACCACTGTTTTTGGGATGAGTGATTTATATTCTAAGCACATTTTCGTGAGGTTCTCAGCGTTCGGTATCACGCACTTCCTTTGTAAGTTTAAAGGCCCACCAAAAGTACGCAATAACCGAAACTTTTTGGTCAAATTTTTGTTGCCACTAATAATCACCACCTACGTTTTTGTTTGCTAATCCAGCGATGAAGATTCATTGCTCGTGCGAGGTTTTTTTTTTTTTTTTTTTTTTTGCCAGTTAACTGTCTAATACAACAACCAATTATAATAGGAATAACTGAACCACAATTATCCAGAAATGAAGAGTATTCTCCAAGCTCAACCCGTTGTACCTTTGTCTCTACTTTAGTTGAATGGAGGGCAATAATAAAATTAATGCCACAATAAAGAGTATCTTCAAAAGGACATAAAGTATTTACGCTTAAATATATTGAAGTGGAACTTCAACGTGTGTAAAATTATTAAGAATTAAAAACTGCGACCAACACACAAATAAATTGATTTAAGCACATTAAAGTTACAACGTCCAGTTTCGGCTAGGCTGGCTATCCGTTTACAAGGGAATGTCTTAAAGATTTAAATACATAAACATAATGGTTTAAATACATGAGTAAACCAATGAGGGAGTTATTTCAATCAGGGAATGTGAGATAGGGAGGCATCTAGTGAGGGCTGAGGAAAACTGCCTATGTAGAAAACAGAAGAACGGCAATTCTCGAACATCACAATTTGAAATCACATGTGAAATGTGAACATCACAATTCTTAATGTGAGTTTTGTAACATAAAGACTTCAGTAACTACAGAATGAAAATTTTAATGATCTTTTTGCTTATCGATTTACAGAACTGAAGTATGTAACCATCATATGAAAAGCTTTCTTCTAAATGTTTTCTGGCATATTCTAATACAGAATATACAGATTTGTGTTAACATTGTTTCCTTTTTAATGACGATCTTGTTATTAAAATAAATTTATGATGTTTTTAAAACAGTTGAATTGAGAACTATCGATGAAACGATCGGAGGAAGGGAGATACGAACGAGATCAACAGTATGTATGTCAGTACTTCACTCTCATTGCTTAAAGTCGCAGCGAACATTTTAGAAGCAAAGCATACCTGTTGTGTAATAATCGCTGCTTCACAGTTGGATAGCGTACAGCATGTTGAAGTTTGGCATAAATTGAAATGGGGTTCTCCTAGCTGAAGAGTATTTTGCAAATGAATAATACCATTCTGACATTTTTAGCAAATATAAGTGTACTTCCCAAATTGTTTGGTCAATATTGTGACTGACGCTCATGATTTCGCAAAAGAAAATAAACTCCAGAACCTACAGAAGAATCATAAATGCAAAGAAATAAACAAGAAATCTATTGTTTTAAAACATAAAAAAAATAATAGAAGACTAATTGAATCCGAATATTTGAAGAAAAAGTGGAAAATTCATAGAAGAAAATAAGTTAACTATTATCTATATTATATCAAATTCTGATCTTAAATATAAACTAGCGGAATGATCCAGTATTGCCTGATGCTTTAAAAACAAAGAAATAAAAAGTGAACAGGTTCTATTTGCTAACATATAGATGGATAGATATTTTTTTTTTAAAAAGTCGATTATCACTTAACATTCAAGTTATTAAAAAATATTTATTTGCCATTTCTTTAAAAAGTATATAAATTGTAAACTTATTTTTTTTTCCATTCCCCTTTCATTAAGATTCAACTGTTTTTCATCGAAGCAACAAGAAATCTATCAGAAATCAATGATATGGGATTTTTCACAGTTGGGTCATCTAATTTAAGAGTTGTAAGTTAGATGTATATTATAATAATCAATATTAGAATTATCACTGGTCTACATAGGAATTTTTTTTTTCTGTTGACTACGATGTTTTAATGATTTTATACAATTTGAGGTAGCTGATTACGAATATTCAGTCATAAATTGTCCATCACGTCACAATTTTTCACAAAATACAATTACTGACATTTGTAATGTTTATGAGTTGCAGCAGCATATTTGTTACTGTTATTACCACTAAAGTTGTGTCTTTTGAAAGAACGTTAAATTGTGAATAAGTTTCTTGGGACTGGTTAATTATTAATTTTAAAAATATACACAACGTGAAGTATATTAATTATGAAAGAACTTTCGCTTCTTTGATTTTCTGGCGTAGCTGGAATCTGGGATGTCACGCTGCAAGCACCAACAGTAGTCTGCTAACATGTTTGTGTTCCACCTGCCTTGATATCTTTGTTCCATGGTCTTTATATCTTGGTGGAAGCGCTCTCCTTGCTCTTCACTTACAGCACCAAGATTTGAGGGAAAGACATTTAAGTGACTGTGCAGAAAATGCATCTTTACACTCATATTTACTCCTATCTTCTGATATGCTGTTAACAAAGTTTCAACTAGAAGTTCGTGGTTCAGTACATACTACTTTAATACAGGAATCTGCAAAAAGGAAAATATTTAAGTCTTCATTTGTGAAAACTTCTGACGTGATTGTGCAAAATGGATATGATTTTTGGATTCAGCACCCTCAAATTAATAATAATCAGTTATTATCTTAAAGTCAGCAAAATTGATGTAGACCAGTGTTATTAGTGATATAGAAAATCACAAAGTTTTAATTTACCTTTTCCTCCACTTACAAATAGTTTAGGGTCAACAGGCTCTAATAACTTTATCTTCTTCTTCAGTCCTTTTTAAAGCCATTTCTGACTAAGTCTAATCTCCCATAATGAATCGATGGGTAGGCAGATATATTTTAACCCATTGCGATATATTTTGGAACAGACACCGAGGAGTTTTCAAGAGGGGTTTTCAAGACCTTGTTAAGAACTGCATTATAGAGTGGCTTCAAACCGGAAGAGAAAGTGAAAAAGAAGTTTTAAAACACAGGAAAGGGAATGCCATAAACATCTATGCCTTCTTCTGGATTCGAACGTCAAAGTTCGGACGCTCAGCATCATGGGAGGCAGGACCATGGACCATAAGGCTATGTCAGAAATTAAAAAAAATTAAAGTTAAGCAATCCCATAAACAGGCCATGCAGGTTCACGGGAGCGCGGGAGGTAAGCATTTCGAGCCCAACGGGACTAGATCTATGTCAGAACTGCCAGCCCTAATTTTAGATAAACAAATATATTATACAAAAGCTGTATATGAATAAAATAAGAAAAGGAGAATTAGTTAAAAATAAAACAAAACATGTTGTAAATCTTCGGATTCAATTGTTATTTAGAAAAATGAACGTAAACTTGCATTAATTTTGGGTTCAAAATTCACTTTAAAATCGAGATGTCCGATTCTCTTTTGTTTTTTTTTATGTAATCTGACTTCTTTGAATTTCTTATCATTTCATTGTTGAATGCAAATAATAGCAAGATATAATTAATGAACAAGGCTCACTTCGTCGTAAAATATCAATAGAAAATGAAATCGTTTTCCTTTTTTCCCTTCTATTATTTGGAACATTATGGCGCTTCATGATACATCTTTCATATTACTTGGAAAGACAAATATACGAATGTAGGTAATGCATTTTAGGAGATAAATTAATTTAGTTATTTTATTGAGTTTTTAATAAATAAATTGATTTGAGTGAATCTGAAGTAATGCTGAATAATTTTGAATTCAAATTTTTCAAAAAAAATTAAAACATTATAGAATTACATACTGTTGGATCAGTGATGTATTCATTACAAAAGTAAGAAAATGAAACGATTATTTATTATAATTACCATACAAAATTAGGAAGCATAATTTCTTTATAAATTAATGCAATAAAAAATAATTTTGATGATTAAATGCAATAAAGAATAATTTCTGTAGATAATTATACCACTTAATTCTCTTTTTTTAAATAATCTAATTCACTGCTCTTCAAGATTTATTAAGAAAAGAGACTTGTTTATTATTATTAAAAAAATTCATACTTTATCAGCGATATTTCGCAGGGTATTACTCTTTCCCTGCGTCTTCAGGCTACATTTTAAATTAAAACCAAAGCAGTTACAACAAAGAATAAGTCTTATATAACAAAAGAATAAGGTTCATAGTGAAATAAAGTATGGAGTTTTTAATAATAAACAAGTCTCTGTTTTTAATAAATCTTTTAAGAGTAATATTCAGGTTTGTTTGATTTTGTTGTTGGTTTTTATTAATATCCACCAATCACCATATTCACGAAATTATTTATTTGTTTATTTTACAGATCTGTGTCACCGTTTTAAACTACTGTTTTATTTTAGTCCAGTTTAGTTCCAGTAAATCTTCTAATTCGACTCAACCAGAATTCAATATCAGTTTCTATAATAAATATTGAGCTCAAATTTGAATAAAAGTGAATGATTTTCATTATTTTTTACCCCATATTTAGACGTAACTTCAATGAAATTAATCCTATTAGGAACATCTAACTATTTATGGTGCTTTGTTTTTTATTTACATTGATTCAGATAGGAACAATAGCACAAAAAACTTGACAAATTCTCTTATTTCAAACAAGTCATTATGCTTGTTCATCAGTCCCATGATATAATATTTTATTAAAAATTAATATTGTAAGTAAAACAATGCAGCAATCTACTGTGATACTTCCAGAGGCTGTTAAAATGTTAGAAATAAAAAAAAAATTAACTGAAAGGACTCAGCTTATACAGAAATGTTTAATGAATCAAAAGTTATTGCTTGAAGAATTAGATCGCGAGATTAGTTTCCCAGCAATCGGCACTGTGCGACCCACGAAAAGGAACGCTATGTTCGAATAGTAAGTTAGAGAAAAAGCTATACAAAAGCCAGGCAATCACTTAAGTCAATTTTTACTTTTTATATTAGACACCGTGTAACGTACCTATTAAAAGGTTTGAATAAAAACGTTACGAGCAGTTGTAACATAGATGAAGCACACTAAAAGTACAACACCAAGAATGCTAAGCCCAAAGTAATAAGATAACCTACACAACCTCGAATTACCTGAGAAAAATAGTTATTTATTGAAGACTTATTTCAGAGGATTTATTTACAACTAGCTTCTTATTAGACTCTATCCCTTTTCAAGCACAACAAAGCCTTAAACCTATAGAGAATTAACCTAATAAAGGATCCTTTATCTCTTCCAGTCTGTAATTCCTTAGGTTTAATACATATATCTATATATCTTTAATATACTAATATTAGAGACTATTACCGTCTCATACTAAGTAATCAACTTATTTCCATATACAGATGAATATCCAGTAAAGAGATATATTTATGTCTGTTTCTTCTTTTTAGACCCAATTAAAAATAATTAAAACAATTTTTTTCTTATTCATTTGATTTCAGGACCATGAAATAAGAAGCCAGTAGCATTAATTCAATTAACCTCATTTTGGATTTGGGGGTATTTTATTATAATTATTAAAGAAGAATATTACAGATTCCCTTAAATAGCCTATACACCTTAATTGAACCATAGATTCAAGAAGAACAACGCTAGCTGAACTCGCTGAACCTCCCTGAACAAGAGAGGAAAAAAAAATACATAATAGCAACAAAAACCCAAAACCCCACAATAAGAATACACCCCATTAAGACTTTCCAAACTTAATTATGACACATACAGAGAAACCTTAGCAAAACTTGAGATAAGTGTTAAAAACACCTGAAATACTTTAAAAGAGGGTTTCAACCACCTTAACTAAATTAGATGAAAGGTTCGAAATGGTGATCACAACAGTTATTTCTCTTTTTTATACAGCCTTCATACTAAAAAATACTTTATTGATAAACTAAACATTATTAATATGAAAATAAATGTTTTATGTATCATAAAAGTAACATAACATTGAAAAGAAACTGAAAACATATTATTTAATCACTTTCGCGTTGCAAAAAGGAATCTAGTGTTCCTTGCTGGGCCTGTCTACGTTTATTACGTTTTGTCGATATAATGAAAAATCGAAATTATATATAAATTTATTAATTAATTTAAGTAATAAATATATACACTTCATGGTAATGATATTTAACAATTTATTGTTGACAGATAAAAAAAAAAGATCCTCCTCGCACTCACCGGGATCGCAATCAATGGCGGTTACCTGTATTGTAATTATTATTTTGATTTTATCAGATTGTGAGATTAATAATAAATAAAAGTGTTTGGTTTATATTAAGAATGGCTTTTTTTTTAGCCAGATAAGGATTTGCATCCCTTGGAATGTAAGCTAGAGATGCTTCTGGGAGCACTCCCTACAAAGATACTGTCTGTTATCTTCCCGATGTCAGCGGACAACATAAAATAGTAAAACAATCAAAAAAATAATTTTTGCTTGATAAAAAGACATTTCATTAATTCGTTTATCAGATTAATTGAATCTCTCATGCTTTAGAATGACGCCCAGGATCTCATAATCTGGGGGGCGGGGGTGAGCCTCGGCCTCAGATCAAAAAAACCTTTTAAAAAACGGACATTAATTTTATTTCTTTTGTATTGATAGAAATCAGGGGCCTACCTATGTGAAAGTAATGTGTAAGTACAAAACTTCAAAATTCAGGAACGCATTGATGGGAATTCCGAACGTACTCGCCTTTTGAATCCTTGACTTTATTAGATAATAATAATAGGTACACTGCCCAACGCACTCAGCTGGCCTTGCTTAGTGCTTAGTAACATTAAGCACATCATGCAAGAGTCTATGACTGTAAACAGTTAATGAAGTGCGTGTATGTTTAGTAGCAGTACAACATACCTTAGCTCGTGGTGCAAGGTATATTTACCACTCCACTTCTACAAAGTTTTAGTTAAGTTCGTGATGCTGTAAGACTACTCAGAATCAAATGATCAAGTCAGCAACGAAGTGATCCAAATGTTTAGACCACTGTCTATTATTATAGTTAGCATTTAGAGAACAAGTTTTTTATAGGAGTCTTTTATAGCATTGTAAAGCACAATAAAACAGAATTTTGACTTTTGTGAAAATAATAATGACTGAGCAATATGAAAGTGATCGTAGTAAAACAAAAGCAAAAAACAAAAAAAAAATAAGAACAGAAGAAATAACTGATGTGTTTAAAGCTAGTTCTTATGACTTTTGCAGCAGACAGAAAATATTATCCTCAGATACAATCTGAGCAGACTGAAGAACATCCAGTTTATATACAGAACACAACCACTCAAGAACATCAAGGAGAACTGTTACTAAGAGTAATAACTACCACTTAAGTACAGAAACTTTTGGAGAAAATGACAATGAAGTGACAGGACGTGCAGCCAGAGAATTAACTCAAAGCGCTGACTGAACATGACAAGAAATAGTTACATCAAAAAAGCAGTTCAAGCTCATTACTGTCTTAAAGATTTGGAAAACAATGATAAGTATCTCAGAGAAAACCATAGCATTGCACTTGCAAAACTACCAAATGTTCATGCTACTAGTGATATTTAATGAAGAGGAAATATATTCTGAATTGAGAAACATCCCTAGGAAGCAAATCGAAGCAACATACAAAACTCAAGCCCGCTTCTGCTCAAATAATTTATTCCATTTCACCAAAATAAATGGAAAAACCTACCCTCGACAATGGCTAGTGTATTATCCCACAAAAAGAAAAGTCTACCTTTTTTGTATGCAAACGTTTCTCTAACTACTTCAACTACAACTTTATTTTCTATTTGATTCGATGCTTGGCATCATGCTTATCTTGTTCAAACCCACGGAAATTCTAAAAATTGTCTGAACTCTAAGCTGACATACAGTTTGGTCGGAAAGTTCCCATACCTCTTAATTGCTAGTCATATTTTACTAAAACATTTACACAATAAGTGTTCAATGCATCTTTATGTTCGCCATCATGCTGTACATACAAATTCATGTGCCGTCACGTCCTACTTGCCATTTTTTGGAGCATGTCCGGTGTAATGGTTTGAAATGCGCCCTCAACTACATGTGCATCATTGCCTACATCCTCTTCACGTTGATGAAAGGACGACCAACAGCCGAAAGCTTTACGAGCATCACCTATCGGAAGAAAAATGGAAGTATGTCACTATTTCGACAAGTAATGGATCTTTCTTGGTGATACCAAGAAGCAAAGGGCAATATTTTATCGCCCTTTTGATGCCAAGGACTATCCGAGTGGTACCGCGAATGCAAAGAAAATTTTTCGAGAGGATTCGTGATTTTTGCGGATTACAGCTACAGAGAAAAGTTGCCGCAGAGGAAGGTACCTGTAATGGTCAAAATTAATGCTGTCTTTTACCGAGCGCATGTCCTGGAACCCTTCTATCGGGACGATATTGTTCGGCAGCGATAAAAGGAAAGTGTGGATTCATCAAGACAAGGTGTCGAGCCATACAGCTAGAGTGACCCAGCTGTACATGGCCAATATGGCGAATGAGACCGGAATACGACAATCCCATACAGTATGATTCCTGTAAAATCTCCCGATATATCTCCAATGGACTTCTGGAGATTCGGATTACTTAAACGGGCTCTGGGAACACGACGACCGAAAACAGTAGAAGGGCTTTGTATACCTTGCAAAGAGGTGTGGAACAAGATCCCCCTCGTCTACCTCCAACGTAGCCTTCTTCAATGGAAACTGCGATGCAGAGCCATAGCCAGAATGCAGGGCACTCCATTGAACACAAACGATGGTGGAGAAAAAGGTTCTGCTAAGTTTATGACGTGATCAAAATCGACCGAATTAAGGTGAATCAACCCTCCGTAATTCAGTGAGCGTGAAATACATTTCAGTGGGGAAATGAGAAGACAATCACATGACAATGCAGCCAATGTAGCTAAAAGGTGTTCAACAAAAAAATTTGCAAAGTTTATTCCATTTATTGGGCATTCCCTATACAAAGTTGTACGAATAGTAGGTGATCTGGTGTCTAGATGCAGCGACTGTTTTACAGCACAGTAATTAACTTTTCTATTATTTCTCAGTTCTACAAAAGATGGGCAGTCTTAAAAATCTTCATTCTTCACAAAGTTATCTATATTAAAAAAACCAACTCTTAAAATAAAAGTCTGAAATTTAGCAGAAGAACGTAATAATATTACTTGTTATTATTGTTGTTACTCTCAATGTTGTTGCTATGATTAGTCATCGCATTATTCATCATCTACGTTTCACGTGCCAGGAACAGTATAGAATATACATCTGTGATAAACTGACGGAGGGCAACAAAGAAAAAAAGAAAGAGAAACATTCAATGAAGCTTCTAGAATCATAACTACGTTGAAGTACGGCAGTAAAGTTTTAAATACTCAATGATGAACGACTACACTTAGACAATTAATATTAAATATTTAAGGCACAAAGATTAAAAACTAGTTAAAGTAAATAACCAAAAAGAAGTCCAGCATATTCTGTTTTAAATAAAAAATAATAAAAAGGACTAAATAAAAAGTAATAATATTTTTTTTTATTTCGTTTACAATTTACATGGAGATCTACTAGGAAGTGGAAACTTTCTAACAATAGTTGTTACAATGGGTGAGACCAAATTATCTACAAGTGACATCCTGGAACAGCAGTTTCCCGCTCGTTGGCGATCATCTGCCAGGAGAAGTCAGACTAAATAACAAGGTCTCCGTACTGAGGTTAGTGTGAACAATAGCTATTGATTGGTATGAATAGTTATTGATTGGTATTGCTAGTATTGGTCGAACATCCGATATCACTTCTTTGAAACTGGACTAGAATAACACAGTAGTTGAAGTCAGTGCCTAAAATCTAAAATGAAAATTCTAAGAATTGAATTATGTTTTTTTAAAGAAAAAAAAGTAAGAGAAATTTTAAAATAAAATCTTTAAGGAAAAAAATAGTAAAGCAGGCCTAGAAATATAACATTCAAAATCTTTTAATAATCCAGTATTTAAAGATGGTAAATGTTACATTTTTAAACCTAATTTACTATATTTTTTTTTAGATTTTATTTTAGATTTCTTATTTTTAGAATTCTTATTTTCTTAAGATAAGATAAAACAACAGCATTTCATCTTAATAATTTAAATTTATTATCAGAACTCCTTATAATATGCAATATTATCTTATAAAAGAATTCACAGATCAGTTATTTCTACTGTATTTTTTTTTTGGTAAAGTGGCGATATTTTTCTTTTTCATTTTCGGCCACTTTCACTATCTATGAGAAAGGAGTGACGGAGATTCCAATTGTATTTTTCCCATCTCTACAAGTTATAAGCTCTACAATAATGTATCACTGATCTGTGTACGACTGAACAGATAAGCTCAAGAGGTGGCAACCGAAGGAAAGACGGATACTAATTAAAATTTAAGACTATATTACACAATACAGAGAAAATATTATTATTTAAATTTAAAAAGCAACGTATGTGGGTTCCAGTATTCGAACCCTTTCGTCAGGCATTGAGAAGTGTGTTTGATAAGACTGAAACTGAAACTTCCTCCCTTCGACCTCTCTGCATAATAGGAATATTCTGAACATGTGACTCACTTAGAAAGGTTTAATTTCCATCTTTTCAAACACACTCATTCTTACCTGACGAGAGGGTTCGAATACTGGAATCCAGAAACGTTGCATTTAAAACTTTAAATGTAATATTGTCTTTGTATTGTTCAATATGGTCTTAAATATTTATTACTTTTTATTTGCACTTTAAAACTATTCAAGAAAGATAGAAACGACTTTTAAACCTCCCCTTCCCCTTTAAACTTTTCTTTTGGTCCCTAAAAAAGAAGGCATAAGTATTTAATTATGAAATTAATAAAACAAATCAACTTAAAATGAAAGTTTAAGAAAATAACTTTAAAAAAAATATTTACAACTACAGACTTCGTACTTAGCTATTGCATCAACTACGTCATTGTAACAAATATTATCAATATTTTCGTAGATGTTTTCTGTTCTATCTATTGTAATCGAAAATTGACTATTATCATAAGTTGTTCGAATTAAAAAAAAAAACTTAATTTCTTAAGTTTTATCTTTTTCATCGCCGGGTATTTGACACATTTCCCTCTTAAGTTCATTAAGATGTTGCTAAAAGTCTTAAGTCAGAGCTTAAAAAATAGTGCTGCCCTTCAAGAACGCCTTTATTTATTCTTTGTGTCGTAGCTCGTTTTTTTAAGAATGCAGTTTTAATATATCTTTTATGTTAGCAAATAAGGTAAAGTGACCAAATGTCGGCCAACTACTACAAATAACCAGAAAATGAAAGATCTGATGACTTAGCTTATACTATTAAAACAAATTTTTAGGTTTATTGTGATCTTAATGAAATAAGGAAGTATGGCATTGCGAAAAATACCTATTATTAAGTTAACTACGCATTAATTACTATAACCTTACAATGTGATCAAATGTCGGCCAGGGTGCCTTAAAGTCGGCCAGGGGATGACCAAATGTTGGCCAGTTAAAATATGCAACAGTTAAACATTGCTGTTCACAGGAATTTATTTAAAGAAAATCGCATTTTAACATTTAGAATACAAGTTTTTGAAAAAATATTATGAAAATGTTTATTTTCTTCTCCTTGTTAGATTTTGGGAGTTTTCTGTCTTCTTCTTCAACTCTTGCTTCTGCTACAGTTTTTCGTTTTCTCTTTTTTTAGTTGTTCAGTTTTCTCTTTCTTCAAAGCAGCTGTTTTAAGCCTATTTTCTCTTTTTTTTATTTGTAGCTCTTCCTTTTCTTTTGCAGCTTTCAGTTTCATTTCATATACCTTATCTGATATTAATACAAAATGTTTATTGTAAGTAATTTATTGTAGTTGTTGTAACCTTATTTCATCCAGAGTATGAAAGTATTTTTTGGAATTTATAAAATCAAATATATTTAATAATATAATTCCTTGCTCTGATCGTTTCAATGTGCAATAGCCTAGCCTACAGCGGAAATATTGCAATAATAGATGAAAAGAAATTAATTTTCCTATGCATTTTCAAGTCAAATTGTCTTTCTCCATCCCATAATTTCCTTAGCAGTTAAAAGAACGTTAATACTAATATTTTCCTTTTTTTAAAACTATTTTATGCCTATGCCTCTGTGAATTCGGAAAAAACTTGGAATTTTCTACTTATGTCGTGAGATCTAGGCTAGGCGTTGATAGAAACTATCCTCTATTTCAATACATCACATTACTTTTTTTAATAAAATTAATTTTGTGAGAAATTCAATTTTTCTTCATGGCAAAATTAAATCAAAATTAGCTTCAAGGCTTTGAAATATTTTTTTTTTTTATTTTTTTGTTCATTGAAACTGAAAGTTAAAAGTATGTTCTTTTGTTATGTGTGTCCACGAACTGAAACAATGGATGTGTTGAATACAGCACGAATGTGTACGTTCAATTGTTGATAGTAGATCGTAAAATGGCGTTGCGAATACAAACTGGAGACTAGCAAGGATGCTAAGTTTGTATAATAGAAATCGGATAAGTCCACATCGGATATTGTGATGTTTTAATTTGAGTTAAAAGATTAACTTGTGTTCAATTAAAAGGCAGACAGCCTTTAGTATTAAATGAATGAGAATTACTGGTAGATTTAAAGTTAATTCTCGATGAATGGCTGAACCGAAAAATGGGATTCCAAAGAGAGATTACAACTTGAAAGCGACCAACGCAGACGATGACTTGTCGACCGAAGTGTATTTCAGCAAGGAAGTATCCTTACCATTAACGTGGATTGACGAATAAACTGTACTTATGCTTTATATTAAAATTTAGTTAATTTCACATATGGTGGAAAGCCATTTTGTCAATGTTTGTAACTTGAATAATTGAAGATAAGAAGATTTCTAAATGAACTTTTAAGCATTAAGGAAAAGAACTCTAATTGATGGGAAATCAATTTAATTGAACTTTAAACTGTCAGATACAACAGTTTCATATCTTGTAGTTATTTTGTTTTTATAAAACATGTTAAGTCCATGCCAGTTTACTGCTTATTTACTTCTCAACTCATATAGACTAAATACGCTCTGCTAAGACCAGTACAGGCAAATAATTCACTTAAATGCCGTTTGAAATTTGTTGTGAGGATCCAAGGTAACAATTATTAATATTTAATCTCACAAATTTCTTTTCAGCCTACGTATATTCTTACATTCAAAAAGAAGTATATGCCTAATTATCCTATTAATAGGCAAAAACTGTCGGTCTGATGTCGGTCGGCAAAAACGGATGTCGGTCGGTCGGTATGTTTGTGTGTCATCCCAATAGCGCCACAGACGCTATTTTAGAAGTATTTAGGCAAGAAACAAAATACCAGGTGGTGTCCACTAATATTTCTTTGTGGATCGACATTATTTTAGGGCAGGAGGTTAACTTATAATGACTCTATAATGACTCAAACACCTTATTGACCCTTCAAGCATATTTCGAAACTATCCTCAGAATATGGATAATTATATGTTTGGAATTGCAAGAGGTACCATGATCAAAATACATATGTTGTTTTATTGCTTATTCATCAGTCAAATTATACTTGGGCTGCTATGGAAGTCATGGCTTTCAAAAAATGAGCTTAGAACATCGTTTTCAATCTTGGGTTTTTGAAAAATGTCACGGTATTTCAAAAATGTGCAATCTGCATTACTTCCGTGAATATTTCACGGGTTGCCACTAGTCTTTAATAAGTAGGATAGGTGTTTATATCTTTTTACTAACTGTTAAGTAGGCTAAGCTACACGCTAACAAATAAACAATGGCCGACATTTGGTCCATAGCTGGCCGATATTTGGGCCATCCGTTAGGATAACTTGAAATAGGAAAATAAAATGTAAATACTGAAGCACCTAAGATAATAAATACTAATTACTTAGGAAATAAGGTTAAAATATCAGCTGAGTGTTTGCTAATATCAAAATCATACAAAAAATATGAAAACTAAGTATTGCTTTGGCTTGGAGTAAATGAATTCTCAACTTTGCAATCTGAAGAATCTCGCCAAAACAACCGTTTCCCGCAACAATCAATCTCACATCTTCGATGAGAGCTTAAAATAAATGGCAACATCTGGAGATGACAATTGAAACTAAGATAGGATGGTAGTGCAAAGATGTCAACATCGTGGAAAAAGAAAAAAAAACACAGCTAGATCACTATGTGTTTCTTAAAGTATAAAAAACATTTGGTGGCCGACATTTTGGCACCGGCCGACATTTGGTCACTTTACCCTAAGGCGATTTGCTTACACCTATGCTGTTGCTTGTAAACGGAATAAGCCCCATTTTTTAACCGAATTTGAAATGGCTGGACCAGATTGGTTCACTGGATTCATGAAGCGCATCCTAGACTCTTAATACGCTCACCTGAAACAACAAGCTTATCTCTCTGCACGAGTTATTCTTTGATAATTTGGAGTGCGTTTTAAAACGTTTGGATTTAACTGCTGCCGATATCTAGAAAATCGATGAAACGGGCATCACAACAATCTAGAAACCAGATAAAGTAGTAGCACGACATGGAATCCGACAAATAGGCCGTGTTACATCGGCTGAAAGGGGCACACCCACTATGGTTTTGGTTGTTTTTTGTTTTCCCCAGGGTGAAATTTTAACTCCACTTTGTCCGAGATCGATAAGTGAGCTGTGATGGGGATGCTCATCCATCTGGTTGGATGACCGAGACGAGCTTTCGTAAATATATGAACCCCTTTGCAAATTTCAGTAGGTGCTCATCAGGCCGCCCATGCCTAGTATTAATGAACAATCATAGCTCTCACCTTTCTTGTGAGGTTTCAGATTTTCGTAAGATGAATGGAATAACACTCTTGTCATTTCCAGCCCACTGTGGTCATAAACTCCAACCGTTCGATAGGAGTATCTATGTTCCCTTCAAAAAGTTTGTTAATGCTGCATGTGATGCTTGGAAGACCACCAACAAACGTCCGATGACTATTTATGACATTTCGGGAAATGCGACGACAGCTATACCACTGGCAGCTACTCCAGCAAACATATTGGCGGGTTTTAAACGGATAAGCCCGTTTAATCGAGATATCTTTACAGAGGCAGACTTTATGCCGGCGTACGTCACAGACCGACCTAACCCAATGCTGTCGGACAGTGGAGCTGCTGCATCAACGTCATCAGCTAGTCAAACTGACTCACCAGATAGGCCTATAGTTGCGTTGTGCCCTTCTCCAGAAGACGGGAGGCCATTCGCAAAAGCGGCACCAATATAAAAAAATTGATAAAAACGGAGAAAACAAAAAAAAAGGTACATGGCAATACTGACGGATACGCCAGTAAAAAAAAGCTCTGGAAGAAGAGCTAGCATAGGGGGAATTCAGAAGAATCGTGCACTTTGTGCCAAGTCTTTGAAATTTGGTATAGTCTTAGATAGGGTCTTAAGGTTTTAGGAAACCATCACAAACAACTTGTGCGCGACCTCTGGTGGCCTGTTTCCTATAAATCCAATATGGCCGCCATCTGTATTGGTATGTGAAATGAAATTATTTTGGTTATAATAAACAAAAGGAAAAATGTTTATGATCCTTTTGAAGCAGAGGTAAAAACTTTTATACATGCTTATGACCTTAGAGTAATGGTAAGCCGGTAGAAATAAAAGAATAAAAGAAATCGCATTTAGTATTAAAACAAAAACATTTATAACTTTTAATCTTGATACAGATTTACATTCTTGCTTGTAATCTCGTTCATTAAAAGTTCATTTACTATATCAAGGGATTTCAGTTCTAGCCAAGTTCAGTTCATTAAATTTCCTATCTTCATAGATAAAATACTTTTCTTTTCTAAAGGTGATCTTTATCAAGTATGTAGCGATTTATTAAGTAGTTCGCACATTCCACAGCAAATATCCAGAAGCTCAACGGGAGTTTAAATGATATCAGGAGCCTTCGTGCCGTATCCAACAATGTTCGGTTGTACCGCTCAGCAATTCCATTGCTCTGAGGACTATAAGGGCTTGATAAACAATGCTTTATCCCCTTCTTCTTTAAGTATGATTTCAACTCGTCATTCACATACTCTCGTCCTTGGTCTGACATCAATCTTTTAATCTTCTTGTTCATCTGTTTCTCGATAAATTCGACGAAACTCTTTGTCTTCCCTGATACTTCGGATTTGGATTTGAGAAGATACACAAAACTTCTCCGGGAGTAATCATCAATGAAAGAAAGGATGTACTGGGATCCATAATGATTCTTGATCTTTATCGGACCACATACATCAGTATGTACCAGCTCCATCACTTCTTTCGTACGAATGTAACTTAATTTCTTGTGTTTAACTTCAGTCATTTTGCGTAACTTGCATGACTCACAAGTTCTCTTCACATCCACAGTCTTGATATCAATGCCACGTAATGGTTTATCTTTTATAATCTTACTCAATCTTTGATAGGAAATATGTCCCATTCTTTCATGCCATAGGACATCTCTCTAAGCATCAGTTTTCAAGTAACTACGATGTTCTTGTTTGTCCACTTTAACACTTGCATGAAATAATTTGTTATTAAGATAACCCTTTATCACCTGTTTCTTATCTTTAGCAATAACAGTATATGTATTTCCTTTCATCACTTGTACGAATCCTTTCGTGGCTAACTGTGTTGCAGATATCAGGTTCACACCTAAATCAGGAACATGGTATGTATCACGTAATTGTATTGATACAGTTCTAGACTTGTTAACGAAACATTTCAGTCTTATAGTTCCTTTGCCTAATGCCTTAATGGGGCTCTTTGATGCTCCATTGATACTTATGGGCTCTGGTAATTTGGTGTATTCCTCAAAGTCGCTTTCCTTACAGCAAATGTGGTTGGTTGTTCCACTATCCAAAAGCCATATATGGTCCTTTACATTGGCCAACATGCACTTTGGTTCTGTGGCAACTGTTACTACCCCAGTGTAAGGTCCTGCTTTACTTGACTGGTTTCTTTCTTTATGATTAGACTTTCCTTTCTGAGATTTTCCTTTTCCTTTGAACTTACAATTCTTGGCTAGGTGGCCAGGTTCTTTACATATAAAGCACTTTCGCTTATCTTCTCTTTTGTTGGTTTCTGATCTGTAGCTACACATGCCATGATCACTTGGGTTTACATCTTCCCTGGCTTTCCTATTTACCTCGTATAATATTCTATCAACTATGATATTGAATTTAAACTTGGGAGTATCCTCCAACAGTATTAGGTTTTGCGCTGTTGTATCATACTCTGGAGGTAATCCAGACAATAAGATCCAACACAATTCGCTATCAGAGATTGAACCACCTATCTGTTCAAGTTCTCTCACTAACAACTTTATTGACATTATCATCTCTTCAATGTCATGGTAGTTTTTGTAATTGGAAAGTTCAAAGATTTCTCTCTTTAGTCTTGTAATCCTAATATTATCCACTTTATTGTACCTTGCCTCTAATTCCTGCAACAAAATAAAGGGATCATTATCTTCACTCATAAGGAGCTTATATTTATCCTGCAACAAATTTATAATGGCTCCATAAGCTCTTTCTGATTTGTCTAGCATTTTTCTCTTTTCATGCTTGTCTTCAATGCCATCTAACTGTTCTTTGGAAAGGTTTGCTGCTTTCCACAAACCGTCCTTCTTTAATAAGTTCTTCATGGTGATACGCCACAGCGTATAGTTCTTACCATTAAACAATAGGCCCTGACTTTCACTTTCAGCCATCTTTGTTTTTCTTCCTGAACTTTATTCAACGCTTTATCTTTTATCTCCACTAGATAAGTTCGCTAGTGCGATTCATATACTATTATTTCTTTCCTTATTTATTCTCTCCTTAACCTGACTATGCCACTATACTCAAGCATGTGCAGTGGAAGCACCCACAGCCTTAAAATTGGAATTAATTATTTTTGGGTATTAAAAACGAAGGAAAAATGTTTATGATCCTTTTGAAGCAGAGGTAAAAACTTTTATACATGCTTATGACCTTAGAGTAATGGTAATCCGGTAGAAATAAAAGAATAAAAGAAATCGCATTTAGTATTAAAACAAAAACATTTATAACTTTTAATCTTGATACAGATTTACATTCTTGCTTGTAATCTCGTTCATTAAAAGTTCATTCACTATATCAAGGGATTTCAGTTCTAGCAAAGTTCAGTTCATTAAATTTCCTATCTTCATAGATAAAATACTTTTCTTTTCTAAAGGTGATCTTTATCAAGTATGTAGCCTTAATTCTCCACAAGTAAACTTCTGGCTAAGCTATCAACCTTTCTAAAACTACAAAATTTCCAACAGTATGTTTAATAGATGGGCTTCAATTAGATACATAATCTTGAGTGATACCATTTTTTATAGCTTCTAGGATGCGAGGAATTCATTTCTGATGTCTAATATGTGTTTCAAAATCAATTACAAGATCATTATGTATTTTGATATGACAGAATAGACAATACAATTCAATTTAAAGAACCATTTTTTTTATTAAGTTAATATAATTTATTAATTAAAAAATATAAAGAAACATGAATGTTTGACACAAATACGATAGAATCTGACGTAAAGTACAGCTTTGCAACATGATATGATTACTTGTTACTTCATATGGTATGTGAGTTGTTTGTGCAACCTTCTTGACACTTGCAAAATGGGGTGCAGCGAATCCCGGCACGATAACATTTACTCTGCTTGTGCATGAGATCAAGCAACCCCAATTAAGTAGCAATGAACATCCATCGCTTGCATCTGGAAGATCAGTCCAGTAGGGTATCCATTCTTTGGTTCTTTTATTCCATTCCCAACCCCATTTACTGTGATCAGGAATATCAGGCGATTTGGACAGCAACATTTTCCAAATGTATGCGGTAGTGAGCAGTGCTCGCTTTGTATGCTGAAATAAAGCATGTTGTGATGGTGGTATAGATTCAAGAGACTTCAGGCCTTGGGTAAACATCAACTTCCTTGCATCATTGACTGAATCTGCACCACAGTTTTTGCTATACATCAGAACTGTAAAGCATTCAAGATGAGACATGGGCTGTGATTCTAACGTGAAACTATTCGGTGTATTTGTGATGGCAATGAACGTGTCAGTGACCTCAGGATAAGCAGCCCATGTATTCCATGCCGTCTTTTTACCTATTCCAAGCATCGATGATGTTACATCACACCCCGTAAATGCATGAAAAAAGAGAAGGGATTCGGAGCGTTCAGGTCCAAGCTTTTGACAGATGTGATGGATTGGAATCTCTTTAAAGGTCGTAACTATTTTTGGCGTGACCAAAAATTTGGATTGTAAGGTTTTAGAAATTAAGCTACATATTTTGAAACATCATAAATTATTGAGTTTTGACAATTTATAATGGGTCGTGATTGGAACGTGCCATTGTTATATTTTATTTTTTGTGTTTTGGATGTTATTCTCATTTTAGGTAGCCGAGTGTTTTCTTTACAAAAATCTTTACTTATTGTCTGTTTGTCTATATTATGCAGCAGTCCTATTCTTTTTAATTTTTTCTCTATTTCTTTTTGAATTTCATCACTTGACTTATCAATTATTTTATTAGTATATTTGTTTTCCATATGATCTCTTAACATGTACAGGAAGATATCAGTGAAGATATCATCTAAAATAACTATTTTGTTATCTTTGTGTGATTGTGTTATGACAATAAAAAGATAATTCTATTGTATGCTCTGATTTCTAAAGGTAAGATGTTGTTATTTTCCGGAGGTTACCATGAGCTAAAATGCCGATTTAATGTCTAATTCGTTTTATCTCCTCGGTATTTATTAGACTTTTTACTAAAACTTTCTCTGTTACACTTATTATATTTTCAGGTTTGTTCGGAAATTTTTCTATGTTAAATTTACATGCTCAAGCATTGATTTGTTTAACAAACATACTAAAAACATATACAATAGATTTATAGATAATAAATTTCCAGAGAAAGTAATAAATCAAGTTAAAAAAATAGTATAAACAATATTTGTAATACAAAAGAAAAATAAAATAAAAATACAAATATAACTGTGACATATCCGTATCACCTTCATTTACACAACCAAGCTAAACAGATTTTTAGAAATACAGATATTAGAGTTTCATATTAACTAAATAATAAATTAACATTCCCATTACCAATGAAAAAATAACTCCAATGAAAGATGAAAAGAAAATAGGATGCATTTAACTAGTAAAATGCATTAATAATCCATGTTACTACATAGGGAATAGTGGATTGAAATTAAAAACCAGATTTTCAAATCATAAAAGTTCTATCCGTACGGGGAATATAAATGGATCTAATATTTCTAAACATATATATCAAAACAATCACGATGCAGATTTTGAAAAATCCAGTATTTCAGGACAAAATAATTATAAAACAATCCGTGAAACAATAGAATCTTATTTTATTTCTTTATTTCATCCGGATAATACAAATATACCAAATTTAAATATAAAGACATACATTAATAATCATAGATTCAAGCAATACAAAAAGAAAAAGGAAAAAGAAATTAAGGAAAAAATAAACAAAGTAATTGAAATAACATATAAAAATAATGGATGAATTAATAATTGGAAAGAAGTAAAATTATATGACGATGAAAAGAACACATCAATCGAGACGTTTTCATTGGAAGAATCGAGGAAGCGTCTCATTGGTTGATAGCTACCCAAGAGAAAAAGAGGACCCAGATATATAGTGAGCCGAACATAGGAGTTACTGGTTGAAAAAGGATGCCACAATAGTTCGGATCCGAAAAGCTTCCCAATATATATGTATTTTTTAAATGTAACTTTAATTTGTGTGTGCTTCATTTTTAATCTTTTAAAATTAGAACTAAGTACACATAGAAGTCTGAAATAACAATAACTATGGAATTATATATTCTAAAAATTTTAGAGAAAAGTGTAGGTTGTAACAAGGATAATCCTTAAATATTCTCATAAGCAAAATTAAGTACAAACGTTTATTGTATTTCTTTTTCAAAAACTAAAACGAATTTGATCTTATATCATGGCATTAAAAATTAACATTTCTCAGAGAGAGAGAGAGTAACTTTCATCTCATTAAAAGCAAATACGAAATGGAGATGCAATGTTATTTTCTAGTTTTTTCTCGTTTTTTCTTTTATGTAGAAACAACAGAGATAATTCCTCGTTTTCCCTATAGAACTATAATTGCAGAAACGTTGCAAAATTATAATATAATATTCTTACTTAACCAAATTCAATGTGATATTGTAAAACAAGCGCATGTATAAGGGAGAAGTTGGAATAAAAAAAGAGAGTCAAGAAAGAAAGAAGCACTGTTTCTATTAGGTAGAATACTGAAAAATCACTATTGGTGACTCAAAAACCACTCAAAAGTATCAATTGGAATAAAAAAAAGAGAGTCAAGAAAGAATGAAGCAGTATTAGGTTGAATACTGAAAAATCACTATTAGAACTCAAAAACCACTGAAAAGTATAAATTGAAATAAAGAAAGAGAGTCAAGAAAGAAAGAAGCAGTATTTGCATTAGATAGAGTACTGGAAAAATACTATTTCTAATCAGAAACCATCACTAATTGGTAACTCAAAAACCACTGAAAAGTATCAATTGGAATAGAAAAAAAGAGAGCCAAAAAAGAAAGAAGCACTATTTCTATTAGGTAGAATACTGAAAAATCACTATTTGTAATTAAAAAAACACTGAGAAGTATCAACTGGAATGAAAAAGGAGAGCCAAAAAAGAAAGAAGCACTTTTTCTATTAGGTAGAATACTGAAAAATCACTATTTGTAATTAAAAAAACACTGAGAAGTATCAACTGGAATGAAAAAGGAGAGCCAAAAAAGAAAGAAGCACTTTTTCTATTAGGTAGAATACTGAAAAATCACTATTTGTAATTAAAAAAACACTGAGAAGTATCAACTGGAATGAAAAAGGAGAGCCAAAAAAGAAAGAAGCACT